>LOJH01031601.1:4510-16785 GCA_001685095.1 Ellobius talpinus
GATTGTTGGGAACTCCTGTGAATTGGCATAAGTTAAATAAAAAGTTGTTTATGCAGATTAAAGAGCAACTAGCCATCAGAGTGTGACAAAAACTGAAAGATACTTCTCTATATCCTTGGGCAAGGGTTTTCTGTTCATGCTTCCATCCATTCCTTATGTTTCCTTCAGCCTAGATGGTCTCATGCCAGATTGAGACACTAAAATGAAGCATCTGGCAGTAGCTTAGCTGGGGCAGTCATGTGGATGCAGAGGTTTGGGGAGAATGCTCATTGGATTATTTTTAAAGGACCACTTAGGTTTTATAACACAACATTAGAATTTTTCTTGAAAGCATGGGTAAGTTCTGTTCTCACACAGGCAGAAAAGCTCAGGTGACTTTCATAAAGCTCCCCCATGTCTGATTTTCCAGCCTCCTCCAATAAAAATGGCAATGCCCTCTTTGCTGCAGATGTAGGTACTTTAAAAGACTTTAAATTTTGATTTTTAATTATGTATATGAATGTGTGTATCTGTGAGAGTATGTGCTTATAAGTGCACATGCCTGTGGTGGCCAGAAGAGGGCATCAGATTCCCTGGAGCTGGAGTTATAGGTCATTATGAGATATCTGAGCTTGGTGCTTAGAACTAAACTTAGATCTTCTGCAAAATCAGGAAGTGTTTTCAACTACTGAGCCATATCTCCTTCCCCAAGATGTTGATTCTTAACTCTCACCTCACCTTCCTGCAAGATTTCTCTTATAGATCAATTTATTTTGCTCTCAGGAATGTTAGCTCCTGTTGGGCTATTTCTACCATCTTTCAAGCCTTCTTCTTTGACACTACTGATAAAAGCATAGATTATTTTTGTTTGAAACTGAGAATAGTCAGATTATATTAGATTAGGGGAGTTTAAGAAGTTTTGGCAAATTCCTTTCTGCCAAGATTCTAGTTTAAATCATTTAATAATGTTGAACACTGCTCTTTGATGTAGCCTGGGTCTCACCAAGGAGACTCTTGGACACAGGAAGGAGGACCTTGGTTTTAAGTCTGGCTTTGACACACAACTGTTAGGAGAGCTTTGGGTGGGACTCTATAGTCCTTGACTCTCCTTGCTTATGAGAATTGAGTCTGGATGTGTCTCTTTGGGTCATTGCAAGGATTAAGCATGGTATATGGGTAAATGCCATACCACTGTCTTAGTTAGTGTTCTATTGCTCTGGAGAGACACAAGACCATGGCAATGCTTATAAAATAAAACATTTTTTTTGTTTTTTCGAGACAAGGTTTGTCTGTAACTTTGGAGCCTGTCCTGGAACTAGCTCTTGTAGACCAGGCTGGCCTCTGCATCCCAAGTACTGGGATTAATGGCATGCACTACCACCACCTGGATAAAATAAAACATTTAATTGGGGCTTGCTTACATTAGAGGTTTAGTCCATTGTAGTCATGGTGGGAAGCATGGTGGTACACAGACAGACATGGTGCTGGAGAGGTAGTTGAGAGTTCTACATCCAAATTATCAGGCAGCAGGATGAAAGAGACACTTGGCCTGGCTTGAACATTTGAAAACCCAAAGCCTGCCCCAGTGACACACTTCCTCCAACAAGGCCACACCTCCTAATCCTTGTCAAATAACACCACTCCCTAATAATCAAGTATTCAAATCTATGAACCTGGGGGGGCATTCTTATTCAAACCACCATATTCCACTCTCTGGCCCCCAAAGGCTTGCAGCCATATCAGAATGCAAAAATGCCTTCAGTCCAACCTCAAAAGTCTTCATAGTCTATCACAGTCTACAATGTTTAAAAGTCCAGTGTTTAAAGTCTGTTTGGAGACTCATGGCAATCTCTTAACTGTAACCCTGGTAAAATCAAAATAAAAAAGCAGATCACATATTTCCATTATACAGTGGCACAGTATATACCTCCATCCCAAAAGGGTGGAAAGGGAACACAGCGAGGAAATTCTGGAGCAAACCAAGACCAAACACCAGCAGGGCAAGCTCAAAGCTTTGCATCTTCACGTCTGATGTTGAAACACTCTTCAGATCTCCAACTACTTTCATCTTTGTTGACTGAAACACACCTCTGTTTCTCGGGTTGGTTCCATACCTGGTCTGCAACTCTCCTGGGCAGGTATCCCACAGTTCTGGCATCTCCAGTATCTTTGGGTCTCCAACACAATCCAGGCCTCATTGTTAGCATCACACAATGGCTTGTCTAGGCCTCCATGCAGGGACACGCCTGACACATGCAGCTTTCTTTAGTGGGGGATGGAGATTCCATAACCAATTCTGTATTATCTCTAAAGCCAGAAGCATGTGGCCAAAGCTGCCAAGTTCTGCTTCTTGCTAGAGTTGGAACATGACCTCCTTGTTCAAATATATTTTCACCAGCTTCCTGTTTTCAGTGGTTTCCTTTACTGGCTAATCTTGACTATCCTGAAACTTGCTCTATAGACCAGGGTGGTGGTTTGAAAAGAGTGATCCCTTATAGGAGTGACACTAATGGGAGGTGTGACCTTGTTGGAGTAGGTGTGATCTTTTTGTTGGAAGTGTGTCACTATGGAGGAAGGCTTTGAGGTCTCATATATGCTCAAGATACCATCCAGTGTCTTAGACCACTTCCTGTTGTTTGAAAGATGTAGGACTCTCAACTCTTTCTCCAGCACCATATCTGCCTGCATGCCACCATGTCCCACCATGGTGATAAATGAACTGAATCTCTGCACTGTAGGAGAGCCACCCTAATTAAATGTTTTTCTTTACAAGAGTTGCCATGATCATGGTGTCTCTTCACGGCAATAAAACCCCTAACTAAGACAATCAGACTGGTCTTGAACTCAGAGATCTGCCTGCCTTTGCCTCCTGAGTTTGGGGATTAAAGGCAGGCATCAACACGCTTGACCCTAAGCTCTTCTCTAATTCCTTTATACAAGTTGGAAACTAAGGTGGATGAGCTCTTGTCTGGATGTCACTATTCTCTTTATTCTATTTAGCATCAGGCTTTAAAAATCTTATCTCCTTGAGTACTGGACTTAGCTCCATTACACTTCCTGGTGCTCCTTTTCTCCTCAAATAGTACATTTTGTAGCTTTCCTTGCCCAGCTTGCTCCTTTTCATTGTAGATCTGCATAAGACTGGCCACTAGTATTGTGACTAATGTGTGACACAATTAATAGTAGGCTATTTTGAAATCTCCTCTGCCAACACCATTAATTTAAAACTCTTCAATTTAGCCTCAGGCAGACTTTTTTGAACAGGGTAAAAAAATAAGACAAACAGCCACATTCTTTGCCAAATAATGTAAGAACAATCTCTTAGTCCATTTAATAATATTTTTCTCCTCTGAAACCTTTTGAGCTGGGTCATCATAATCCACATTGCTCTCAATACCACCTGCTCCCACTAGTATGGCCCATTAAGCCTCACTTAGTGCATTCAGCTGCTTTCCTAGTCCAAAGGCCTGTCTTAGCAACACCCCACTTCCGGCACCAACTTCTGTCTTAGTGTTCTATTGCTGTAAAGACACACCATTACCATGGCAACACTTATAAAATAAAGGATTTAATTGAGGCTTGCTTACATTCAGAGTTTTAGTCCATTGTCATGATGGGAAGTATGGCAGCATGCAAATGAACATGGTGCTGGAGATGTAGCTGAGAGTTCTACACCCAAATTGTCAGGTGGTAGGAAGAGTGAGACACTGGGCCTGGTAAGAGCATTTGAAAACTCAAAGCCTGCCCCCCAGTGATACACTTCCTCCAACAGGGCCACATCTACTCCAACAATACCATACCTCTTAATCCCTGCCAAATAACAAATAACACCACTCTATACTGATCATGCATTCAAAAATATGAGCCTATGGAAGCCATTCCTATTAAGACTACCACACCCACAACACAAATGTAATAATTAATCATGGGATAGTAAACTTTATTCCTGTCGAAAGGGAAAATCTTCCATCTAAATTGTTTCCATTCAAGTAATTTAAAATGTGTGGTGGACACACATTTTTTTGTGTCTCTCACCCCTGTCTTTTTACTTGCTCCCCCCCAGGGCTTCATGGGAGTGAATTAAAATCCACCTGTAAGCTTTCCATTCACATCCGCCTGTCTTCCTAACATTTTCCATCCTGGCTAAGTCAGAAACCAAAGGCACCTCGAACTCATTTCTGGGTTCCTCGTGCAGTGTTCTTCTGATGGTATCTTAATAACTGTGACTGCAGTCCTGCCTCCTCTTGCCAAGTGCCCATGCATAGCCATGCCTTAGTGACTGGGGACTGTAGAGATATAGAGTTAAGAGTATAATTTGGCAGATTCTCTACCTCTTGAGGCAATTTTCTTCAACCAATCTCAAAATAAGCCTGACAGTTACAGGCTTGTAGAAGTGCTGTGCCCCTAAGGTTTCCGGTTGGAAGCACCTGTACACACAGCTTTGTGGTTCCTACCATGTTTTAGATGACATTCGCCAAGGATCCACATGCCAAGCGTGGTCCTAGGGTGGTACTACAGGGAGATGATGGCACCTGTTAGAGGAAGGACCTATGTGAGGTCTTTAGGTTGTTGGGTGTACTTCAAGGGAGTTATGAGGGGGTCTCTCTGTGTATCTTCCTGGTTTGTCAGGGGAGAATTCCTACTATTGCCATCCACCACCAGTCGGTTGCTTGCTGCTGGCTTGAAATTGCAACCTATGAGCAAAATGAAGTTTTTTGCTTTGTAGACTTAATTGCTTCAAGATATTTTGTTATAGTAACTTAAAGCTGACGAATTCACTTAGCTACAGACCTGTCTTTTTAAAGAGATAAAATAGCTCATGTGTTTGTTCTCACACATTGGGGTTCTTTGTAGGACAATGAACATTATTGTTTATTATTGTATCTTTTACTTTCAGATACCATCATCTTATAAATCCATATTAATTGCTTTTTTATTGGCTATTTTCTAAGATCTTTTTGTTTTCCTCTTATGGTCCTTGGTACCGTGTAACCTTTAATTGTAGTTTTTATGGATTGCATATTTCCCTCTTACGTTTGGCTGGAAAAATATGTTTATATCTAAATGTTTCTACTGTGCCCTCACTGTCCTTATCCTCCTCACTCTGAATAACTTCCAATTAACTATTGATAAATAGGAGAAAATTTAGCTAGACATGCTGCCCAGCAGGATCCTAAGTCCTTTGCTGGGTAATAAATGTGCCTGTTACCCTTGGTAGGACTCCTAGGAATGCCAAGGTTTATGTCAATGAGGTGGCCCACGGAGGTTCTGGGCAATTTCAGACTAGGCTCTGGCATGCAGTAAAGACTCCAAGTGGCCAAAGGGCTAAGGTCTGACTGGGGGATGTCAGTGTAACCTCCCGACCTCCCGGGAGAGAAGGGAGAAGGGGAGCTAGGAACTGAGTTCACCCACATGACTGACCATTCCATCAATCACACAAATAAAAAATCCATGGCAACCAGAGTTCCAGGGACTCTGCCTTGTGAGTCATGTGGGTACACAGGAGTGTGAACACACCAAAGGAACTCTCTCCCCATGTGTTTCTTCGTTTGGATGACTCTAAGCTGTATTTTGACTACCATGATCATAAGAGCAGTGTTTTCTCAGTGGCTAAGTCATGCTCAGAGTAACCCAGCCTGAAGAACAGAAGGGACTCCTGAACTGCCTGCCTCTGGTTGGCCGTAAGTGATGGTGGCCTGGAATTGCCAGGCTCATAGTTGGTGTCTGAAGCCAGGTGAGAACTGGATCCTGGGGCTGAGTATTACACCTGTGACAGATAATATTGATTTTCAGCTAGACAGGATTTAGAACCACCTAGGAGACATGTCTCAGCATGCGTTTGAGGGATTATCTAGGTTAGGTTAGCCTCTAGGCATGCCTGTGATGGATCATCTAGATTAAATTAATCAAGTGGGCAGATGCACTTTGATGGTGGCACACGGCTATATGGACTGGGAAAGTAAGTCGGACTCAGTCTTTTCTTCTGACCGTGTGTATCATGGCCACTTGCCACTTGCTCCTGCTACGATCTTCTTCACGTCAGGATAGAGTGTACCTTGAAGTGTAGGCCAAAGCAAACTCTTTCTTCCTAAAATTGCTTCTGTCATGGTGTTTTATCACGGCAACAGGACAAGTAATGAATGTAGCAAGTACACTCCAGACAGCTAGCCTCGCAGATGCTTGCCGGAGCCAACTCCCTCGGTGCTGCTGTGAGCCACACCTCCTCCTCCCTGCAATGCCTCTCGCTCAGCTGGGCCGAGCTGCTCTCTGCTCATCTCAGTATCTTTCAGCCTTGCTGGTGACCTCTTCCTCCCCTCTTAATGGCTCTTCTTGTCTATCAAGCTTGGTTAGTGCCTGCTCCCTCTTTTGTGGATTCCTCTCTGCTTACTTCTCCCTAGGCTGCTCATTGCCTTCTTGGTGTGCCTTCAATGTTTGCGATTACTGCTTGTCTTCACAGCCTCGTCATCCCTCAGTTTCCTCAGACCACTGCTTTCAGGAATCCCTGTGGACATCCACAGTTGCTTCAGCCCCTCGTAGCTAATGGTGTGTTTGTGGGCAACACACGCACAGCCTCCTGTGTCTGTGTCTGTTACATCATCTCTGGATGAGCTGCAGTACATAATGCAGTGTAACCGGTGTAAACAGTTGCCTGGGCTGTACAGGGCATGACGACAAGAAAACTAAGTCTGAATGTGTTCAGAACAGAGTGATTTCCTCCCTAGTGTTGATCTGTGGTCACTTGACTCTACAGATGTAGGACTGAGGAAAACAGATAACCAACTGCATACTGTCTTCCCAGCCAGATAATAAGAGACATGAAGATTTTATCTGAGACTATCTTTCTTATAAAGAGATATAAGCTCTTCTTAGCACAGTGATGGAATCTTCCAAGGAAATATATACCTAATAATTGAACAGTGGCGTAAAGTGGCACTTGTGTTTACGTGGATCTAGACTGTAGGCCACAGAGTCCACAAAAGAGAAAGGTAGATATGGAAGGAATGTGCTTGACCATAAGCCTGCTGTTACCTCGGGCTGAGCTGGTGATGGCTATGAAGGTATGGGAAGGCATTTAGACTCTAACTAACCTTTTCTGGAAGGAGGGAGAGTGAAGCCTGACTGTTAACCCTACAGAAGTTAGAATCACAGAAGGGGCTCTCCTCCCATTGTGTATGTGCCATGTTCCAGAGAGGACTAACTGGGCAAGGAATGTAGGAAGTCTGTCCCAGGGACTGGGTTTCTTGACTGAATTTTAAAAAAATAGGGCAAAAGGAGGAAGGCAGCCAAGAGACAACCCGGATCTCTGCTTCCTGACTGTGGACACAATGCGGCCATCTAGTGGAGCACAATGTGACCATCCAGTTCAGGCCACCCCAACTTCCTTGGCAGGACGGACTGTCTGTATCCCCTTATACTATGAGAATCAAAGCAAACTCTTCCTTCCTCTAGTTTCTGAGGTCACAGAAACAGGAAAAGTACATAATACAGAAGATTCACTTCATGTCTCCTGAAATCCAACCCGACCAGTCACCTCAGTTTCTAGGATGAACGGGAAGGAGAATGAAAAACAAAACCCGAGCATTGAGCCCAGGTCCTGTGTATGTGCACGTCCTAGGTAGTTCTCTTAAAATGCCAATTTACAAAAGTCTCAAAGCAAATGCGTTTGTTTTCTAAGTTCTACTTCATTGCAAAGAAAGATGCTTGGATTATTTTGACATATCATATTTTCAGCAGCTCCCCACCCCCACTTTTCCCTAAAGAACAATGCTGCTGGTGGTGATCTTGAAAATCCACCAAGGGAAGCTCATGGTCGAGTCTCTCTTCCCTTTAGGACTTTAAATAAAATTATTTACATTGTATCTTATGACTATGAGCCACCCTAGCAGGCTTGGGTGAGCTCCAGAAACCATTTCCAAGCAGATATCTGAAAGCGCACCGAAGGCAGGAGCAAAAGAAGACAGCACACACCTGGTAGGCCTTTTGTCTCCCGTCAGGAATGAAGTAGAAGTCTGGGGGTCATCTCACAGGCCCTGTGACTAGTTGGGACTCACGTCAAATGCATCAGCTGTTGTCTAATAGTCAAGCTCTAAATGTTCTAGCCCATTAGTGCTGACACGCATCAGTAAATGTCATGTTCAAGTGCTCTTTGACATGCTGGGATCTCAAAAGGTTGTTAAGTAGGAATATTTCTGCAGAAGTTGAGAACTGCCTATGTCAAGGCTTCAAATGTTGGTAGGAAGAGATGGGAGCCCATCACCTCCTCTTCAAGGATCCTGCTGTACCCCACCTCAGAAGTTGCATGGGACTGAATTTTGACCCATGAGTCTATAGCCTACAGGTCTTTATGTATTTATTTTGAAAATAGTGGCCATAGTCCTCATCTATGCAGACTTTTTGTATTATTTGAAATAATTTTTGTGAGGGCTCAAGAGCAATGCCAGCATGTAGAAAGGGCATGGTCATTTGTGAGTGAATTTCTACCTATAGTAAAAACAATTTCCAAATGTGCCAGATGTCCTGAGTGAGACAGGGCCAGGTGGACGCATCTTGCTATGAAGGAAAGAAGGATGGAAGACAGCCCTGGCAGACAGCATCACACAGACCATCAAGAGTGAGTGTTCTGCTGCCAAGGTAACCACTGCCTGAGTTTACAGCTCTTCAACCAGTGACTCCAATACACGCCTGTGCTTTACGATGACAGGTCAACGACAGAAAAGTATGACAAGATTCCATAAGCTTCAAACCATGGTGAAAAGTTCCTGACTTGGTGACATCGCTACACAAGCATTGCTCTTTGGTCTGGTTTCATGGGTATAAACAAACCCACTGCACTTGCAGTCATGTGATGGTAAGGCAGCATGGTTATGTTCAATAATATCTAATAATATTATCATATTATTAGATAATAATATGATAAATGATAGTGCTACCACATACACACTTACTATATTCCTTCTCAACAGTGTATGGGGAATTAACTATATTCTCTATTGTTTTTGTTTCAGAAATGCTGATAATGAAACACCGTGCCATGCTCTTCAGGCAGCAGCTCCAGACATCTTGTATTTAGAACATAGCTTGGTGAATATCTGGATCATGAAGGTCTGGACAAGGTCATTCTAGAATGTTCTCCATGATGAAACCAACCAACAATACCTTTCTCAGAATGGACACTTAAGTGAGACAGTTACATCGTCTTGATCTTGATGGTAAAGTCTTGGAGAGTAGGGATTCCAGGGGAGAAAAGAAAAGTAAGTTTCTTTCTCTCTGTGCCAGAGAGACCCATTCCATGGGGGGAAAGACTATTGGGCTTTTACCTTTCAGGAGGAAATGCCTGAGCCCTGGTCTTTATTCCAGTGCTGTGTTGTTTATTTAGCTCCAAGTGTATTAATTGTTCTCGGCAGTGCATTCCTTACCTTAAGTGCTTGTTAACATTCTAGAGAAGTCTTATGGATTTGTTTAAAGATGATTTCAAAGTATTTTGAGTTCTTTAAAGTATGCTGCTATTGTGGATTGGAGGAAAATAAAGATTGTGTAACCCAAGGCAACTTGAAAGAGTTTAGCAAATATTATGGGATAATACAAAGTAAAGATAAAAGGCCAACGAGTTTATAGTTTAGTGACTAGACCATCAAACACTGATGTACCGAGGTTACAGAAATAGGTCAGAGGGTCTGCAAGTGGCAACAAAAGCTGACTTCATAAGTCACCATGTCCCAAGTCCCTACCCTGTCTCCCACTATCTCCATGGAAGCCTGTCAGCCTTGTCTTCAGGTGTCCCTTGTGATAGACACATTGGCTTATGAGATTTTGCACATATTCAGAATGAGCACATGCTAAAGGTTCCTCCCACTGCATAGAGCTTTCCTTTGGGGGTTGATATAATACTGGTATAATTTGACTTGGAATGAATGATATTCATTTGTACAATGTCACCATTATTCTTCATTGCCAACTTATCCAGATTTGGAATCACCTGGGAGATACACCTCTACCGGTGCCTCTGAGGGCATTTCCAGAGAGGTTTAACTGAGGAGAAAAGACATACCCAGAGCATTCATGGCACTATCCCATGGGTATTGAACAGAACACAGAGAAAAGGAGGAAGCCAACCCAGGGCCAGAATTCTTCCTGCCTCTCTGCTTCCCAGAGAATCAAGGTGTAAGGAGTCCCAGCAATGCTCCTGCCACTGTGAGCTCTGCCATGCCTTCCCCACTGCAATAGACTGTGCCTTAAATCATGTGCTTTGTTTCCTTTAGGTTCTCTAGTCATAGCAGTGAGAAAAGTAGCTCACACGCACAGCGATGAAGCAACTCATTACATAGAGCACTTCTGTAGGCAAGACATTAAACAGGGTGTCCGCAAGACAAACACTTGAAAGTACATGCGCATCGTGTGCAATTCCACACCATCACATTTAGTTCTGTGCACAAAAATTATTAGAAGCATTGTCCGAAAGTCACCTTTGGGCGTGGGTGAGATGAATCTGAAGCCCGAATGGATTTTGTGTCTAGACTTGGGATGTTGTAGGTATGGACCATCTGCTGAGCAATGGTTGCCCTTGCTCTGGCGATCCTTCCAGTAGCTTATGAGGGTCCAAGCGAGTCTGTAGACCCCCTGAGGTTTTACAGGCTGCCAGCAGCAAATTGTGCTCCCAGTGGCAAATCAGGGTCTTAAGACTTCTGCTTGTCTGACTTAGAAATGGTAGCAGAAAACCCAAGACTGCATATGAGTCCCTGTGACTGGATGCATCTTACCCACCTGGGGCTTATTTCTGACTCTCAAAGGGAAGTGCAGAGACGACAGTTTCCAGGATTTCTTCAGCTGCGTAATGATGTTTAGACTCTGAGCTGCTGTCTCTGTGAGCCCAGTGATAACTTCAGACATTGTTGCCTCACATTGCAACGTGGAAAAGCATTTGAAAGAACAGCTGGCGGAGAGCTTGCAGTACCAGCGTCTGGTGTGGACACAGCACGGAATCAGGAGTTTGTCCTCTGGTGCTCCCGTTGGTCCCCACTTCACAGCCGAGAAGGCTGAGGTTTTCAGGGGCACAGTACTTTGTCACAACCACATAGCTACCCAGAATGCTTGGCACTGGAAGTCTTCCAGATTTGCGGTTTGTCTTTCAGTTGGTTCACATATAACTATGAGGCATGTTGACGTGATCCCCAAGTGTAAGCACAGAATCCATTTGTAATTCATATTCATTTTACCCAGGCCCAAAGGTGATTTCTAAACAATAATTTTAATAATTTTTATACACGGGACTAATTTTGATGGTGTGGAAATTTTCTCTGTGGAACTGTGCTAGTGCTCAAAAAGTTCTGGCTTTTGAAGGTTGGGACTTGGGATGCTCAAACTGCATGTCACAGAACTGTCGGAACACAGTCCTGTGTGACTTCAGCCCTAAGCTCCTTCCCTGGCTTGCTCTGAGGAGATAGGCCCTTTTGCCAGGTCCATATCATTTTCTGTTTTCCATGCTAGGCAGCGAGTGCTCCCACGAGGCTCTGGTCCTCCTGGTGTAGTTTCTGACTATGGCCACTGGGTCCTTTCAATGCTGGCCTCTTTGGACTCTGCTTTGTTCATTCTGGTCACCTCTTCTTCCTGCGTCTCAAATGCCACAGTGCTGTCATTGGCAGCAGGCATGTTTTAAGATCCACAGAGGGGAGGCAGAGGACAGCTAAGGCTTCCTTCTGTTGTGGACTGCATCCCTCTTAGACACCAAGACAGCATCTTTGCCATCATAAAGATACATGGACTAAAGGGTATACTGTGTACTCACTGGGACACACGGCAGCTTCCACTCTGAGATTTTTGTTTTGTTTTTGTGTGTTTATTGTTTTTATTTTTCTTTTAAATTTTACTTTATTTTATTTTGGCGGAAATGTTGCAAAGGCAGAGGGTGGATACAAAGAGACAGGGAGATAGATGGATGGGGTTGGGATGCATGATGTAAAACCCACCAAGAATCAATAAAAAGTTTTTTTTAAAAATAATCTTCAGGGGTGAACAAATAAGCAAAAGTTGGCAAAAGGAAATAGTCACTTCCGTGTAGGGCATAGCATGGCTTTAGTGCATGGAGTGCCCTGAGGTGGTACTCAGTGACTGCTGTGTAGAGGAGTGAAGAGGGCAAAGGAAGAAATAAAGGAGGGGCAGATGGGGAAGGAAGGAAAAGAGAAAAGATGGAAGGAGTGAGAGAAAGAGGGACCGAGAAGAGACAAGGAAGAAAGGGAGGGGACATGAAGGGAGTCAGGATGAAGTAGAGAATGAAGAAGGGGGGAGGAGAAGAGAGAGGG
>LOJH01031602.1:0-16785 GCA_001685095.1 Ellobius talpinus
GTTTGGGAAGGATTAGGAGGTGTGGCCTTGTTGGAGGAGGTGTGTCACTGGGGTAGGCTTTGAGGTTTAAGAAGCCCAGTACAGTCTCAGTCCCGCTCTTCCTGCTTCCATCTTGTGCTCCAGCCATACCTGCCTGCCTGCCACCATTCTTCCTGACATGATGCCTATGGACTAGCCATTTGAAACTGTAAGCGAGTCCCTAGTTGTAGCACGAATAATAAAAGCCCAGAGACAGATATTGAGGCTCAAGCTGAAGATCAGAAAAGCAAAACAGCCAAGCCACTAGAGAAGTCTTACCTTTACCAAGGCCGCGTGACTGCAGACTGAGCTCGGAGCCTCTGTCTCCTCCCATATTAGATTCACCTTTAGTGCTTTAGTGCTGGGATTAAATGCATGTGACTCCGTAGTGCTGGGATTAAAGGTGTGTGACACCAATGTCTGGCCTCTAGAGGCTTAATTTACCCTTTGATCTTCAGGCAAGCTATATTTATTAAAATGTAAATAAAATATTACTATACCCAGTTAAATGCTTTATTTTATGTTACCTTGCTCATGGTGTCTTCTCACAGCAACAGAACAGTATGACAGGTCCTTTGATAGTTTTAATGAATACTTGCTTCTTTAGCAGTAGTTACAGGCAACAGAATAGCCAGAGTTCTTGGAGTAAAAGGGTGTCCTGACTACTTGGGTACTTTTGATTCTCCTGAATAGTACTGTTTTGAAAAGTATAGATTTTTACTTCATTTTGAAAATGGCCCCATTCTGGTAGGCACTTCAGAAACTCTGCATTTCTGAAAAACACATTTTCAAATAAGATAATTGGAAATGCAGAGACTAGATAAAATTCTACTGTAATGTCTCTATGATAACCTGGATTTTGAAGTAGGTTCCCAGCTGATTCATTTGAAGCTGTGCAGTACTTGTTCAATGAAAGGCAGAAGCCCTGCCTCCCCATTGCCACTTCCCAGGCCTGATGCTGAGGCTCCCACCAAGATCTTTCCCTGGATGAGACTTTGCATCCATGCACTCTGGTTTTCTTAGTTCTCCCTACAGGGCAGTCACAAGGCTGAACTTGGGTAAGTCCAAAGCCTAATGAAGAGCAATTCCTGAAGACACCTTCACTTTCTTTTTTATTTACTTGATGTCTGGTGTTTCAGCAGACTGACTTCTCAAATGAGCATGCTCTGCCCATGCTCCAAGTGCTTCCCCCTTTCTCTGCTCTTCAGAGGCCCAAACCAGGAATTTAGTGACCCATTGCTCAGACTTTGTCATTGCGGAGACAGGAAATTTTTATAACATTGGCATATTATATCAACTTGTTACTGTTTTTATCTTTGTGAATGAAAAACTTTTTTAAAAAATCTCCTGTCAAGCATCCTATCACAAAAGGAAGGCTATTTTAATAACTAGAAGAGAATATGCCCTGTACATGAACAACGTCCTAGTTCAATGTCTCATCTCCTGTCGAGTGTCAGAAGGCTGGGTTGTTGCTCAGGAAATATTCTTCCCTAATGAAGAAATGTAGTTCCTTCCTTTGTGAGAGGAGCAACAGAAGCTGATTCCCAAGGGAGCCCTTTCTCTTAGGGCAGCCCCCAAGGCAGGCACAAGCTGAGGCCAAGCATGAATCCTGCCTGTTCTTCAAGGACAGAGAAGGGGCCTCAGCACTCCTAACAAGCTAGCTCGGCTGTTACCATTTAGGGGCCTAGTCTGTGGTGATCTTAGAGCATGGAGTCCGAAATGCCCATAAATTAGAAAGTCTGTTATAAACATGGGTAATGGAAAAAGACACACTGGAGAACAGGAGGGAAGGTGTGAAGGCCACTCCATGCAGCAAATCAAACCCGCTTCTGCCCTGACGCAGTGGAAACCCGAGGTAAGGAGCAGGGTGAATGATATGACTTATGCAGGTCTCCCACTAGCCTCACCTCGCTGTTAGCCAGTCCAAGGAGTGGCTTGCTTCCATCTCCAGCCCTAGTGGCTCCAGGAACATTTAGATTGGGTTTTATTCAGTTAAAAGCCTTTAGTAAGAGACAGCTGGGTCTGGGGTTCTGGGTGAGGGGCCGATATTGTCTTTAAACTCTGGTCAGTCTCCATGAGAAATACTCTTTTTACAAATCCCCAGAAGGTAGAGTACAAATGCTTCTTACCGGCTAAGCTAAAGTGCAGCTTTGTATTTGCAAACTCGGAAAGAACAAAAGCAGCCTTTGCCAAGTATTTCAAATAGTCACACTAGTGACATCATCATTGGCCTAGTGCTGGGCTCCTTTCTCTGAGGCATTCACAGACTGTTCAAGTGCATCTGTGGGGTGCTTCAGTCCCTAAGTGGACCCAATAGAGGGTCACACAGCAGGGTGTTATCAGGCTTCCGGAACCCAGGGCCTGTCCGTTTGAAGCCCAAACAATTTTCTAAACATTCTAGCAGCTGCATTGGTTTCTGTGTCTCTTACTCTGTGTTCCTCTGTTTGGAGACTGTTCCCTGGGTCCTAGGCCTAGAAGTGGTGTGGAACCAGACTGCCTGTTCTAGCATGCTCACTCCAGAGTTAGAACAGGGCTAACAAGCTAGTTATGCACCTTAGAGAAAATTCTTCACAGTTTTTCTAATCTTGTGTCATTTTTCCTTAGATTCATCTTGAGAAACTACTCTTTGCTATTAGCCTGGGGTCAGAGCCAGCAAGGCCTCTAGAAGAATGCAGCAATCTATGCCCCAAACAGGAGAGTAAGCAAGCTTCACAACTGTGGTGACCATGAGTTGATTGGCCTCATCCCAGTCAGGGCTGTATATTTGTCTCAATGTAATTCTTATGAGCACCCCTTTCCAGCCTTAGAGGTGCTCTAAGAGTTTGGATGGTGAAGTACATGGCTAATCTACTCAGGTCTGACTGACACATAACCCCACACTCACTCAGATCTTGATGGAGTTTGATATCCAGTCTCAGAATAACAGTGTGCACTTGAATAATGTACCTCCATCCATATCTCTTCTATACCAAAGGCCAGCACAGAAGTTGTTCTAGAACTTGGGGCTTCTGAAACCTGGCCACCTGTTTTAAAGTAGTCTAATATCTGGTGCCACAAAGACCATATTGACAAGACAAAACACATCACCATGCCGGAAATGCGGTTGGGGTTAGGGGTATAGTTTTAGAGTCTGAATGTTCTTGACTAGTGATGTAGAGTGATTAACCTTTTGTGATAATGTGGCCCAACTACGAACTCTGGCTCATCACAGGATTTTGTCGTATGTCACTTAGGGTCACAGTCAAAACCCATCATTGGGTTTCTACTGAATGTCTATTGCTTTCACACCATCTGAAAGTTAAATCACTGTAAGTTGGAGACCATTTGCCTAATTTTAAACCTCTGATTGTTCTGTTCTTTTTTTTATATTTTGCATATGGGTATTTTGCCTGCATGTCTGTCTGCACACCACATGTGTACCTAGTATCCAGAAGATGTTAGATCCACTGGATCTGGAGTTATTATTATCAACCACCATGTGGGTCCTGGGAACTGAACCTGGATCCTCTGGAATAGCAGTCACTGCTCTTACCACTGAGCCATCTCTCTAGCCATCACCCCTTTCAAATTTATATATATATATACATATATATATATGTCTAGGTGTGTATGCACAAATGTGTGAGAGTACTCATGAAGCCAAAAGAGAGTGCCGGATCCCTGATGTTCCATGTGCTTTTTAGGCATTCCGTGTCTTTGATGCTAAGTCCACTACACACACACTCCTACTGTCATCAGAGGCAGTGGCCTTCCCTGTCTGCTGCTGCACTGCCCCACTCTCTAGCTAATAGCTGCTGTCACTGCCATCTATGTGTCCCTGACGTGTGCTGACTCTTCAACAACTCCATCCATTCCTTATAACCACAATAGAAGCTATCAGCGCTGCTCTCAGATGAGGAAGGGTTTGAAGATTCAGGGGATACTCTCAGATGGACAGTCAGGAGGTTATGGTCCTAGAAACTAAGTCCTGTTTTGCCTGATTCCAAAGGTGGGTAGTTTTTCCTTCACAAGCCTCAAAGTATGGTACTACCTATTCCATTCGAGCCTTTTCTGGGTCCCTACTCAAGTCAGCCCCTCTCCACTTCTTTGCTTTATGGTGATGGGGCCCTGTTCACTCCTTTGTCTTGAGCCCTCCAGGGCACAGCAGGATTCCACAAGTGCTCTGAGGGCAGTTGGCACTCAACACCATATGTTGCAGGATCGATGATTGCTGGCCAGCCTCCATCACTACGTAGCCCTAGGGTATGGCTGAACAAAGAAATTTAATTTTGAAATTCCAAAGAAGCAAGTTAGGGTTTTTTTCTCCTTACTGCTCTTAGAATTCATGAGGTAGCATTGGTTGGTACTTGGTAGCCCCAAATGCAGTTTTCATTTCACTTTTAGAACAAGCCACTGCTCTAGGAACTCTAGGCCAAGTCTCAGGTGAGTGTTCAGCTGATAGCTGCAACTGCTTGATGCCTGTCACCTAGAGGCCCTGCAAGACGGTTGGGGGGGAGTGTCACCAGCAAGCTGGGGCCAGCCTCTCTCACTTCTGATTTCCCAGTGGGGATCAGTGAACTCGTGGTTAAGGAAATGCTTGCATTTCTGTGCCATAAAGTTAATAGTCATATGGACATGTTGTTATCTGCCTCGGGGCTGCCCACATGTCATGAAGCCTGTGGCCACAAGATGTCACTATGGCACCAGGCCTGGTGTGAGAATTAAAATTGTGCCTCCCTGTTTCTAATCCTGAGAAGCGGGTTACTGGAGCCTGTTTCCTCCTGCTACAGCGTTGGCTGTGGACCACGTCTCCCTGCACACTGTCCATTGTCTCACAGCTCCTCACAAAGCTTCCGCTGCTCCTACAGATTGTTCCCCAGATTCTCACACCACAAATAACTTCCGGTCCCCCCCTCCGTGGTGGTGCTATATCAATATATAGATATTTTCACAAAGTGATATGAATTTAGCATAGTTTAATCTCTTATCCAAGGAAGGTATTGATAGGATGGGGAAAATGATATCTGCTGTGACTAACCTTGTCCCACCCCCAGTAGGCTCTCGTCCTCTTTCTCTTCCCTCCCTCTTCTCCTTAGTTTAACCCATAGACATAGAAGCCTAAAACTCACACCAGCCAAGCCTCACAGAGGCTTCGTGGGCAATAGCCACAAAGTCGTTTTACTCTGAGAGATGTAGCTCAGTTAGAACTACTTTTCCTTTGTAGAGGGATGAACCATCTTCTCACAGTTAACTAATAAAGTAGTGCCAGAGCCTGGATTTCAAAAAGCTGATGGTATCTAACAAAGCCTGGCCATATTACTGTTGTTCAGATATCCATACTATAAAACAAACCACAGGGAGTCCTAAGAATCCACCCCAGAGCTGGGTTCATGCTGGTCGTTCCAGCATTCAGCCAGATTGCTGCAAGTTCAGAGCCAGCCTAGTCTACTTATAAGTTCTAGGTCAGCCTTTACAACAGAGTAAGACTGTACCTCAAACTAACAGACAACAATAAAACAAAATCCAATCAGGCATTTGTTCAACACATTTGTTGAACGATAGTTCTGGTTATAGTGGAGATACCATGTTATGAATAACACATTGACCTGTTTATTTTCTTCCTACAAGAGACTAAATGAAGTCCTTGGTGCAGGGGTGGGGGATAGGGATGTCAGGGCATTCACATCCAGCTAGATGTGGCGGGGGCATGGGTGGAGAGACTGTAGGTAGACAGAAGGCTCTGTAGGAGCTCTTGGTTAGATCAGCCTTCCGTACAGCTTCTGAATACCTGTTGCTAAGCACACTTCTCCCTGCCTTCCTATGGTTCTGCATGGGATGTGAGGAGATGATATAATCCAAGCCCACAAAGCTTGCCCCCCTTCTGCCTGGGAAGCACAGCGATGGTAAGATTATGCTAATCCTATCTTAAATGGCTTGGCCAAGGGGACAGGCTACCCCGGTTCCTCTGATCCTTTGCGGTTGTCCAGTGCCTGGCATAGAGGCCGAGAGTGGATTGAAGCTTACGGAAAGATTTGGGAGGGTACATAAGCAGAGGCTTCTGGAATATGACTTTAGAAGTACTGTGTCTGCGTGGGGAACTTGGTGGACATCTGTCGAGGAGCCACAAGGATGACTGCACATTTGAAAAACAAGACGGGAGGAGAGGTTAGGGAAACAGGGTTGTGTAACCTGGAGCCCTGCCAAGGGAACTCTGGCAAGCTTCTTTGAGAATAAGACTCTCAGTATCTCAGTACCACCAGCCATAACTAACCCTTTTTATCCCTATCAAGAGACGACAGATTCCAACAGGACCATGGTGGAATTGGCTTCCCAGCACCCATGAAACGGAGGAGACGTCACGGAGAGAAGTTTATTGCATTTTCTCTTCTCCCGTACTAGAACTTTACCATAATTAAGATGCAGGGAAGCCTTAGTTTTATCCTGTATGATATATTGAATCCAGCTTTTGCTGTATGTGGTTTAGAGATTGACTGGCTCTGGGACTATCAATGATACTAGAACCTGAATCCCAGTAGTTATAATAGGTTACATGTAGGGTGACTACAGTTTTTAATCCTGTGCTAGGACAGAAGATTTAACTACAGCATGTGATCAGTGACTCTGGAGCTGCCTTGTTGTTAGAGTGATCTTGAAATGTCAATCTCATTCTCTCCTGCTTATTAACAACCATGGTTTCCCATTGCCTTAGAGTAAAACTCCCTAGGCACAGCCTGTGAGAACCAGCTCGAGCTTCTCTCAGCCTTAGAGGGGCATAGTTCTTTTGCACACTCAGCACATTTTTGCCTTGAGGCCTTTGTCTTGCTCTCTACCCAGCTGGCTTCTTCTTGGTTTAACTGCCTTTCTGTCCCTATAATCACTCAAAGCTAACTAACTTTATGAAGAAAAATGTTTCTTGAATGCATAGCTCTGGATGTCCAGACAGCACTAGCGGGGTTCTAGTGGAACAGTGAAGGTGGATGGTATGTATCTGGGGGAGGGGGAGACTGACTCTCAAGACAGAAACCCAGAGAACGTTTGGAGTCAGCTCATTTAAATATCAACTCAGTCTCTGGAGAATGACTTGAGCTTCTGAGAGAACGATCTTCATCCCCAGGTGGATGATACCACAATGACCAAATGACCTTCCACTGGACTCTACCTCTTATAAGCATACAACACTGCCCAATGGTCCCATCCCAAGGACCATGCATCCCTTAGAGACATACTCAGGCAATAATCAAGCCTCAGCACTGACTCCTTTCCTGCACCTGGTCAGTGTTACACCCAGTGCCCAGGACACAGCTCTGTGATAAAGTGATGTGAGTGGGATGGAACTGAAACAGCTCACCAAGCATGAACTCCATGTAGACTGATCCATCTCTCTTGTCCTCCAGAGGTCCAAGGATCTAAAAGGTGAATCAGTTGCAATAATTACATAAGTTCTTTCATACAACAGAAGTGGTAGATCACCTACTGTGTTCAGAAATCTGTGCTGGAAGAATTCTAAAGTCCCCGTGTCCTTCAAGAAACAAAGTATCCAGCTAAAGAGGCAGCATGGAGACATTAGCTGAAGCAGTGTATGATGCCAGGTGCCATGAGAAGACCATCTATCTCCATCTCCCCTTCTTGTGTTTTATTTTCTTCCTAGAAGATACCACCTGACATACTATGTTCAATAGGATATACTTACGTTTGTGCCCATGGAGTTATCCTTACCAGAATGGAAGCCTCCAACAGAAGAGATTTTTCTCCTTTTAGTTCACTATTGTATTTCTAATGCTTGGAAGACTATGTGGCACATAGTATAAATTGTGTTTGAAAGAGACAATGAACAATACAGAAGAAAACAGCTCCCTTGGGGCTTCATTTTGCACCTTGATGGGCTTGTCAGGGAAGGGGTAAGTTTGAGTCCTTTGCAGGCGAAAGGAGAGCAGTAGAAAATGAGGTATCGGTGTACAAGAGCAACCACCAAACATGTGAGGTGGGTATGTTTGGTGCAGAAAGCAAACCAGTAACCTTTGGAGTTTGTGTCTTGAACTTCAAAATGCTGTCCATTGGCTCTTCTCTGTGGTCCTCTTCCCTTTGGTCTGAGTGAGTGCCGGGCTGAAGGTGTTGGGAGAAGACTGCCCTCCATACACATTCCTTGGTATTGGCATAAAAACAGCAGAGCAAAAGTGGCCAAACTCAGGAGCCAACCTTGTGGGCAGCAATGAATGTCCCACTATTCCAGGGATTTGAATTCAGTTCATGAATTACCCTAGCCTCTGAGCCCTCCTTCTCCCAGAATCTCCAGGCTCCTGCATATTTTTAACTCCTGGGGATGATGGAAAATTAAAAAAGCAGCATGTGAATGACTAGATGTGAGCTCCTGCTGGCCTCAGAGCTGCTAGGGAAGGTGAAAGGTAGGGTGGCTGGCTGGCTGGCAACTGGGTCTCCTGTAGCTAGGTATGGCCTTGAAGTCATGATCCTCCTGCCTCCACCTCCCAAAGGCTGGAATTACAACTGTGAGTCCCTGCCCCTAAATGAAAAGTTGGGAGATTTCTCACTGATTTAAGACCATTTAGACTTCAGCAAAGGACCGACATAGGTCGATGGCTAAACAGCTTGGCTTTAAGGTTGGAGTAGTTTTTCATCTTGCAGTTCATGGGTGTGGAACACAAAGACTCTATGACACTTGTTCAGATGCCGTTGGGGTATGAAGGGCCAATTCCCCGTGCTGCTACCCACCATTGGAAGAGACCTTGCTGGGATGCAGGCCTCATAGGGACAAATGTCCTCACAGGAGAATGTGGAAACATCAGTGCATGTCAAGGAGAGGCAGGGCCTGGTTCTTGGAGGTGAATGGGCTGAGGCCATCCTCTTCAGGGATCATCAGTCAGGAGCACAGTGGCTCCTACTAAAGGGTCCATAGCAAAGGAATAGTTCAGGCCCATTTTTATGAGCATAGCATTTTTCTCCACACAAACCCTCCTCTTCTCTTAGAAAAAGGATTTAAGTGTATGTGTGTAGTGTATTTTT
This sequence comes from Ellobius talpinus, assembly GCA_001685095.1. Lineage (NCBI taxonomy): Eukaryota > Metazoa > Chordata > Mammalia > Rodentia > Cricetidae > Ellobius > Ellobius talpinus. The sequence goes on from LOJH01031602.1 coordinate 9,016, forward strand.
ATAGCTTCAAAGCCTAAAATAGTTCAATTACAAACACTTCTAAAAATATCTTACACATATGGAAAACAATGCATCTGTGACTTCCCTCTTTTATTGGCTCTGAGCATCATCTGTTCTCTAATTTTTTGAACAACATTTTATTTTAGTTTTAAGTTTGCAGAGAAAAATACAGAACTATTTAGTATTCCCAGCCCCAGTTTTTCCATATTACTAACATCTTGATTATATTAGTATATTGATATATTCTTAACTAGACTTCATGCTTTATTTGGGTTGCCACATTTTTGATCTGATGTCCCTTTTTTGATGACCTGTTACATTTAGCCAATTTTCCCAATGGCTTCTTGACTGTGTAAATTCAGTTCCTTAATTTTCAAGGTGAAAAAAACAAAAACAAAAACTTATTCTCTTTCCCACATGATTCTTGGAATTCCCCCAGAAGAATCTATGCCAAAGTGCTCTGTGGACTCTGAGACTCAATAACTCTCTGGACTCTAAATGTGGGCCTTAGAAAGCTGTAGATTGCAATGCTCCCACCCTGACACAGACACCTTCCTGCTTGTGAGGGACTAGGACAGGAGTGGCTGAGGCTGCAGCGAGCATGTGTGTGTAGCTCTGTGTAGAGAGGTAAGGTGTGTGACTGTCCCGTGGACAACCTCACCATCTTCGTGCTGCTGCCTTCCTAGGAACAGAGAACCTTTTCAGAGGCCACAATTTCCTGTTTACTTCTACTGCAGAAACTCCTCAAAGATTAACCATCAGGCAACCCAGAAGTATTAAGTTTTCTGACACCTTAATTTGTCACTGCTGGCTGGAGTTCATGGGACAGATCTCCAGTAATGGAGCGAGCAGCACTGCCCAGGTCGTGACTCCCTGTGAGTCACTGGCCAGTGGTTTATACACTTGGAGGTTACTGGGAGCCAGAAGCCAATAGCCTCCTGAGAAAAGCTGATGCCCTTGGCCTTTTCTTTATTCCTTTCTATGTCTCTTAGCTGACAGTAGTTGAAGAATGTATGCATTTAAAACTTAAGCATAGCATCTGTCTGGGTGGCTGTTAGCAGCTTGGAGTTTAAACCACTGTTTTTACAGCTGTAGGATCCACTGCTTGAGTTAATTTAACAAGCAGCCATGGGTTGGTTTCCAGCCCGGGTCTGCCACTAGTTGCCTTCAGAAAAAATTGATCTTGGGCCCATTGCTAGGAAAGTTTGCTGTGATTTTTATTAAAAATAGTAGTGGTAGTTTGTTGTTCTTGCTAGCCACACCCTGAGTCTCTAAAGTAAAGAATACCCAATTGGTGATTCAGATATGAATGCAATAAAAATTAAGGATTGCTGACTGGCTTGGAGTCCTGTAGGAGAAGGTTCCTTAGTCCTTGTCTCACTGTGACCCCTACTCAGATAGGATTAAAGGCCATCAGTCCCTTCTTAATGCTCCTGATAGTATGACTGGCCTTGGCCACTGCAGCAGAGAAGCCTGGAGCTACCAGTTACCCCATGACACTATGTACCTAATCCAAGATTATCAGGATGCTTTGGTCATTAAGTGCAGTGATTCTGGAAGATGCTCCTAAGATCAACAGGATCAGAGTTGCTGCAATCTGTTTGAACTGTAGATGCCTGCTGCAACCAGAAGGTCACATCAGGAACACTGAGCTACCCCTCTCCCCTGCAGCTGGACCAGCTCCTGCAGGCAGGGCTTGAGATGCCCTTTAATATTCTAGTACATGACCCATCCTGAATGACCTTCTGTTTGTGTAGAAGGCTCGTGCTGGGTGCTGGTTCAGAAAGGAGCTGCCACGAGGCTTCTCCTGACCAGCAACACCACAGTGGCTCCCAGACCTGGCCCCGCATTAAAATCACCTGGGGTGAACTCCATGCAAGTGCTTCTCTTGACAGTGCTTTCATCCGTGTTCAGGTAGAGTAGCTAGGGCCATGCTGAAGTGCAAGAATGTTACCAGGTTCTGGAGTCGGGAGTCACTGGTAGCATGGGAGCCACGGTAGACTCTAGCATTTTCAGGAGATGTGGACAGTACCAAGATGGGGCACACTGGGAGCAGAAGGACAGTTACTCTATGGAGACTTGGGTTAACATAAAGGAAGTGCCTGCAAAACTTCTCTCCAAGTGTCATTTAAGGAAAGACTAACAGGAAGATAAAACATGATCTAAATGTGGATTCATGAATAGTTTCAAAACAAGTGGTGGAGAGAACCCGAGGAGATGTGCTTGCTTCCACATGCGCTGTTCAGCCTCTCTCCCCAAGCCGCACCTTTCAAAGGCACACCCAAGTACCCTGCAATGCCCTTGAACCCCAGAGTTCTCCACTGAAAGTACTCATGGCGGCTTGCTTGGTCCTCCAGACCAGAGCCACCTGGAGAACCCACTTCCCTCTTTTGCGTCTGTGCTGCCCACACCTTGCAAACGTAATACCAGTAATACATTTCCTTCACAAGAAAGTAAGACCCTCCTTCCATGCTTTGACTGAGAGGGATTTTCCCAGAGGGTTTTTGTGTGTGTGTGTGTGTGTGTGTGTGTTGTTTTTCTAAGAAAAGAACTGTTTATGTAACAAACAATTCCTTATTCGTGAGTCTCTCCATCTTGGACTCTTAAGGTCAGGTGAGGAAGTTTAATGTGAAATATTAGCTGTCTTTGCCAATTGCTCTACCCTGTTGTCATGGCATATGCCAGAAATAGAAAGGACTGTTTTCAACGACAGATCAAAATTTAGTGCTATGCTGATGGTCCAGAATGAAGATTTTTTGGCGCATGAATGAAATACATACCCATGCATTTCTGTTTGTGATTTAGCTGACCAAGTCATTCTGTTATAATTATATTATTTTTACTCCTGGAGATCATTACTCTGAGTGAAAAGTATTTCAGCATCTAGACCATTAAGATCTGGATGCTGAACAATATTTAAAACATTTTTTCTGGTATGTGAAACAGTTTTATGGGCAAGTAGAATCTAGAATATGGTTGTTAGCACTTAAAATTAAAAGAAAATTTTAAAATGGAATTTTTTGGGGTCTTAAGTTGTCTGTCAGTTATTATATGCTGCCTACTGTAGCCCATCTCCTGTCTCTAAATCCCTATAATGTAGCAAAGAGGCATATCAAGCTAATGTACAGTACTGTAAATCTGAGGGCATGAATATTATTAAAGGGCTGTGGAGGGACAGGCCAGAGTCGCCTTGGTTTATGTTTTTTGTTTATTTGAGATGCAGTGCTCTTTAGGATTAATATACCTTTTATTAGTGTGTAGGTTTAATCTTATCTCTGGAGCGTCTTTGGTTTCATGTTCCAAATTTCCCAGGCTGGGATTACCAAGGTGCTAGAGAACATCTTCCCTTGGATTTGAAAAGCTGGGTCTTTATAAAGCACAGTGACCAACCTGAGTTGGTCTTACAACTGCTTTCTTCTCCCTGCCTTTAATGTAAGAACAGAAGCTGATGTCTGTGATGGTCAGAAGTCCTTGAGTGATGAAGCATTTTCAAAGAGACTGATTATGAGACCAGTATTATCTCTTTGTGATCACTATATATCTTTGCTTAATATTGTTACATAGGACTAGGGAAACAGTTTAATCAGTAAAGTGTTTTTGCCTTGCAATCAGGAGAACCTAAGTTTGATCCCCACAACCCACATAAAAAAATCTAGGCATGAGTGTGGGTGCTGGGACCATAGAGATCCACATATCCCAAGGGCTTGCAGGCCAATCACCACCCCAGGCTAGCTAAGTGATGAGGTCTGGGCCAGTAAGAGACACTGTCTCGCAAAACAAAAAATTTGTAGTTGAAGAATGATACTCTAGGTTGACATTTGGCCTCCACACACATCCAAACGTGTTCATTTTTACATACAGAGATTTAAAATTAGTAATCCTGCTGTACAATGTAACTTGAAGCCCACATGTTTAAACATAGACTTCTTTAGGATGCATAGGACTAAATCTGAAATGTCAACTTTTAAGATCCTATAATTGAATAGATTTAACCTACATTTATGGAAGGGAGAACACTCTAGGTGATTATCTTTTTTTTTCTCCTCTCTAAGGACGTTTTCCCCCTAAACTCTGTAGGTCTCTTGTCTATTGACTTGATTAATGAATATTTTGCCCACTAAAGTTGGCCATTAATTATTTCCTTGGGTTGCAGCAATAATTACATCTTTCAAGTAAAATCTAATTAGCATAATAAGCAGAAAACACCCTGCCAGGTGATGTGGGATTGTGGGGAACTAGTTAGGGAAGACCTACCTAGCTGGTTCACTGTGCAGTAATCAGCATTTGTCTCCAGCTGGATCCCAGCAGCTGCATTTACACTAAATCATCCCAGAGTGGGGGCACAGTGAAGTAGCTTTGTGAACAGTCTTGTCAGGAAATACTTAAAATAACTGTGTTGCGTTCAGTAATTAAGTCCTATTACCATTCATTCCTTGGCTTGTTCCCTAATCATAATTACTTGACACCTCCGTGCTAGGGACAAGAGGGAAGTGAGAAGCTGTTTTTTTGGAGAGGTTGAGTCTGTTGTGAACAGTAACACTACAATGTAATTCATCCCTTTGCTTGATGGGTGCACAAAGGCAGGTTTCAAAATGCACCGGAGAGAAGTAACCTCTGCAGGGGACCTTAGAGGATGAATCTAGGGATGTGCTTAGAGAAGTGGTGAGGGCTTTCAGATAGTGAAGCAGTGTGTGTCGCAAACGTGTGTCATCCAGCAGCAGAAGAGACTTAAGTATGGGTACATGGGAGGCAAAAGGAGCCTGAGGTACCAGAACCAAGCAAGAACAAGATGCTGAAGAAACAGAAGTGAGACTGTGGCCAGTGCCTGGAGAGAATGGCAGCTCAGAAAAGGGGTCACTGCCATAGCTGTGGCTACAGATAGACAGTAGCAGCCACTACCCCAGGCCACACCTGATGGGGAGGGATAGAACAGAAATCCACCTGCCCACTCCTTTCACACTGATATTCCATCCTGGTGCCTCTAATGTAGAACCCCAGGACAGAGCATAGGGTTCAGAACAAGGCAGAGAAGAACAAACAGGCTAGTGTGATCAGGAAGTACAGTGAGCAAGCAAGAGGTGTACAGAAGACAGCGATAGTAAGAGCCGCTGGGACCTAGGCATTGAAGGGAAAACAATTGAGAAACATACTTGGAGGATTTGATTGTGCAGCCAAATTGTGAATATTTTGTATTCTACCTAAGATTATGTAATCATGTAAATAATAAAGGAGGGCTTAATGATTGACATTATTGATTGGTAATTTAGCAAGATTTGTATTCTTAAACATATCCAGTTAAGACTTTTTAGTATGTCATGAGATCAATTTAATGAACTGCCCTAATATTTTAAGAAGTGAAATTTATTGATCAAGGTACATTACATGTTAGTAAATTAAATAATGTTTTCTAAAACTTATATTTATGTCTGGGAGATTAGTGTGCTAGTTAGAATCTAAAATGTGTATCTCGTTGTAGTTTGCAGTGCAATGTTGAAAAATAGATTTAGCCCATTGGATGAAAGGAAGGTGAGCTGAGGGCTGAGGGAGGAGTTGTGCTGGCAGAGAGTTTACAGACATTCTGCAATGTTATAGTCTGTCCCTGTCTAAATATTCTATCTCTGCCTTCCTTTTAAAAGCCAATTGTGCCCCCCACACGCACAAGATGATTCAATATCTTATGACACTGGGGCCATATCTAGAGTATTAAAACCTCGTCTAAGAAAGCCTAGAAAATCTGTTAGCATCTCTGGCTTCCACTTTCTGAACTCTACTGATAATAAAGCTTGGCAAATCCCCAAAGTCCTGTGAGCCCCACTGAGGAACCGAGGTCTTGTGATCACTTTGATAATGTCTATTTTACTCAGACATGACACAGAACCTTCACATCATATTTAAATGTGTGATAAAAATCATTTAAATGTGCCTTGGTTTATAAATTGAGTGGCTTTCCTTCTATGGAGAAGACATGTTAGTTGATGGCACTGTTCCTTGTGAGTGAGAACAGTAAGCTCAGCTGAAGTTGCTGAGAGGAAAATCAGCACTCTTCCAGAGAAGAGATCTTGACCCAGGTGTATGCACATGCTCTTCATAAACTCCTCAAATGCAAAGGAAAATGAAATCGAAGACCTTCGGGTGGTTAATTCTGGTCTGTGTGCTTGTATATAGGGTAAGCTTTGTCTTTGCATAGATGACTTGCCAGAAAGTCTTACAGGTGACCACATGGCAATATGGGTTACTCCTATTGGAGGATAAAAACTGGGAGACCCAAGTTCCAGGACAGGTTCCAAAGCTACAAAGAAACCCTGTCTTGAAAAACCAAAACCAAACCAAACCAAATCAAACCAAAACAAAACAAAAACAACAACAACAACAACAACAACAAACTGGGAGACCACCTTATCTGGGCAGCAAGAGGTGGGGCTGTAAAGTTTACACTGGAGTGCTGTTTATGTGAGATTCTGGCCTCTGGCTTACAAGAAGGGATGGCATTTGTCACCTCTCCCTTTTACAGGTAATGCAGTTAGCTTGCTCACCAGTGAAATATAGGTAGGTAGAGCCAGGACTAGCCACCCCTTCACTGGCAGGAGAGATTTGATAAGAGACATGGATACTCAGGATCTTTAAACCCCTGTTATGGATCCTGATATGTCTCACGTTTTATCTCTTCCAAAGAATTCTATGAAGCATCTTTTTCTGGAAAAACCATCCTAGTGGGAAAATATCAATGATGGCTCTCCTTGTCGGGGAGAGGGAGTAGGGGTATGATAGGTCTCTGTTCCTTTCTATCAGCTTTGCTAGGAGCCCAAAACTGCTAAGGAAAAAAATGGTTTACCACAATTATATATTCCATTCTGTTGGTCGTCTGATACACTTCTGCTCATTCCTGACACTGTGGTGATAAGAACCAAAGCCAGCCAGCCCCAAGAACAATTCACCTTCCTACACAGACATTGACAGTCAGCAATGTAACATGTTCTTAGAAAGATGGGGCCTTTCGTGCCTCTTATGAAGCCACCAGTCCTCTGGTTCTAGCTCCCATGGTTAGGTAATGTTTAATGGACTGATACGGAAGAATGCCTAGGGAATGCTTGCGGTGTTCTGCAATGTGTGAAGTGATATAGAGCATACAGGAAGAAAAACAACCTTTACATACTAATGGTTATCTGCTGTTTATTTTAATTTGGCTGCAAGAATTCATTTTCTTTGTGCAAGAGATAAAATCACCTTTACAAGCAAGAAAGGAAAGACCACTTGGCAGTTTAGAGTAATAATACTAGTGGGAGCATAGGACTCAGTGCTCTGCTGGGCATGGTAGCACAAACCTGTTATTGTTAATCCTGAGATACTCAAGAGGAAAACCAGTTCCACAGTTTTGAGCCAGATTTGAAGCAAGCCTTACTTAAGTACTGGTCAGAATGATGGACTCTGGCAAGGTCCACCTGGGTCCCCAGGACATAGCCAGGAGTCAAGTTCTGCAGGGGCTTAAAAAGGCAAAACCACATAGCCATTGTATCTCCCATCAGATCCAGTCAGGAGTAAGCATATATCCTGACATACTTCCGGCCTGTGTACCTCCCACCCACATGTGATCAATCACATCTGGTTCAGATTGGGCAAATAAACAGGACAAACAAGAACTTATTTATTTTTTATTGATTTTATTGAGCTATACATTTTTTCTGCTCCTCTCCCTTCCTCTCCCCTCCCCTTCAATCCTTCCCATGATCCCCATGTTCCCAATTTACTCAGGAGATCTTGTCTTTTTCTACT
>LOJH01031605.1:2437-16784 GCA_001685095.1 Ellobius talpinus
TGGAGACAGACAGACAGACAGACACACACACACACACACACACACACACACACAAGCCCCAATGTATTTGATCATTGATGGATAAGGAAACTAAACATGGAACTGACACATAGATAAAAATAGCAACTAAGTTTCAGTGTTCTAAATATGGACTTGCAGAGCTACAGGAAAAACCTCTTTTTTTCACATGTTTGCAAACACCCAGGGTATTTTTTATAACTTTTCTATATTAAGAACCTTGTTTTATTTTTCCAAATGCAGTCACTTAGGGATCAGTGGGATTTGGGTACTAAATTAAAAGTTTACTAACAAATTAAATGGAAGAATTCAGGCATCAAAACTGTGCTTGCATTTGCTGCTTATAGACAACTAGGCTGCACTGCATGTGCAAGTGGCGAGGAAACTTGGGCTTCTGCTCACCCTGTGTGCACTGCTTTCCTCCAAACTTATCCAAACACGACAGCTTGCTAGGCCATTTGCATATTATAGACGTATCAGTTCAAGCTTAGGCATGTGTACCAGCCCGCCATTTTGAAGACCAGTTTAAGGTAAACCCCACCTTTTCTAATTTCATTAGTAATTAATTTCTACTATAATTCCCCTGTGATACATCTTCCTCTTTCAGGCATTATTAAATGACTTAAGAGGTATCTCTATACTTCTGTGTGTCAGTGCAAGACTGAAGAGTTTAGGGATTTTAAATCGAGAATGAGATAGACCTCATGAATATTAAAACAAAATATAATCATATTAAGATTTGGCAAAATTCCAGAGTGGCTTTCATGACAGATTTTAAAATGCTTTAAAATTGTCATTTAGAAAAACCCATGTTTCCTTTATAGAGATCTAAAGCTAAAGATGCAGGTATCACAATATTGTCAAAATCTCAAAACAAAGACAAAAGGAAAACTCATTCCATTAGTCTTTAGTAAATGGCTAAGTGGAGTAATGATTTTTATTTTTAAAAGGAACTTGGAGTTGACAGTAATTTAGAAAACAATATGAGAAAGAGAAATACTCAAGCAGGGGTTAGTCGATGTATGTGGAACAGTGACTTGCTATTTCAAAATTAATATGTCCAAATAAGCTGGTGTCAGAGAAGAGGTGATCTCCCTCGTTTTCAACACACTGAGCGCACTCACATGGGCATCAGACAGCTCTTAATGTATGCGTCTGACTCAGACTGCTTCCCCAATCCAGAAGCCATTGGATTGTTAATATCATTGCTTTTTGTGTGCAACCCTCATCCTTTTCTCACTCTTTGTTGTATATCTTTCCTTTTATTTTAAGCTTAGAATGATCTGGTTTTAGAAGTCATAGTATGAAGCCTCAGAGCAGCATTATCTGGTGACAGCTGAGAGAGAAATGCGGAAAGAATCCCACCCATTCACGTATTGACAGCATAAACTGACTTACAGAAACAAAGTGTCTGATGTCTACACACACCTTTATGGAGTAAGAGGAGAGCTTTGTGAATGGCACTCTTGCCAAGCACATGCCACACACGGTGTTTGCACAGAGAATGTTCAAAGCTGCAAGATCTATCAGTCATATATATGCATGCATGATGTCTGTTTGAGAGAACTGAATAAATAGCATTGCATTCTCAATTTATGTTAGTAAATTTTCTCCTATAAAATGTAAGTTAATAAACAGTGGAGCTCATTAGCACAGAAAAAGAAAATCCCTGTATTTAAATATTCTGCTATTATTATATGAATATAATTCCTTACTTTCTTTTGGATTTAAGTTCATCAGATAACCATATGCATATTATTTATGATTATCGTATGACAGGTGTTAGTAAACACACTCCTCTATATAGTATTCTATTCAATAGAATGCTTCTGATCAGTTATGTAAACCTCTTATTAAACAGAATCAAGTTTTTTGATGCTCACAGATACACATACATAGAGTTCTTTGTGCTGAAAAAGTTCTGTTTTTAACAAATAATCAGTTCCAACAATAATGAGATTAAAAGAAGCAAAAGAAAAATACGGGCTAAAAATAAACTTTCACTATTTATATTTGCTCCATTCATTTGGAATCATAAAACATATTTATACACATAGACACATTTTCAGGCTTCTAGATAAATGGCATGGATGAGGCCAAGAAGGAATCTAAAAAGATGCAATGTTCATGCATACTTGAACATAGTGTTTAGGATATTTTTATATTTCTTTTAGGAAATAACAAGGGTGCTTTGTATTTCATGATATTTCAAGTCGTAAGCAATAATAACAACCTCATGGTGAACAAAAGTGAACAAAGATTCTACGCAATATCCTAAAATAGGTTCATAGATTTGTTTTAACAATGGAGAAACCAAGTTATGGTGAAGCAATACAAGTAAAACATCAAAGTCACTCTGCTGCCTGTGTTATAAACAGCCGTCTCTATTTTAAGCCTCAGGTTTTGTAATATTATTGCAAATTTGGAATAGATTTATTGATTATAGGTCCAAAAATACATGCATGATGTGTCAACGACTAATAAATATTCAAATAAGCAACAGAGGCTATGGTTGGAATATTTACTTCTGATAATGGAAATTCTGATCAGATTCTGCATTTAGATGCAGTTTACACAAAGCTACGGCATCTGACTTCATAGGTGCTACCCATTGCTTTATCTCATATAGGTTCCTAACACACACAAAATGAAATATAAAAATTCAAATGCACCGTATTCCTCTAAATATAGACTTTGTGAATCTCAGAATAAGAGAATTGTTAATACACATAGACTATTTGAGTGGGCAAAGTCTAAGGAAAACTGGCTGAAACTATCATGTATAAAACAATATTCCCTACGAATTTGTATCCACCTGAATAGGTTTAATAAAGAAGATTGCAAATCATTTCTTTTGCAGGCCTCAAGTATGATTGGAATCCTACGTATTCCAAGTCACAGTTCTATGAAGGCATAATAATTATTCAAGTAAGTAATGTATATAATTCTATGCATACAAAAGTTATGAATATAAACAACTTTTGTCATTAATGAAGGACATATTCTCCTCTTCCTCATCTTAAAATTTACCCAAGGCAACGTTTTAAAAACAATTCTGTTTTAATTCTGCTTCTGATACATTTCTCTTACAACACTTGAATTGATCATCACAGTAAATACAAATGTTATTTTACTGCCATTGTGCCATATCTTTAGAGTACAGTTTCTGACAATTGCATTTTGGGGGGTGGGTCATGGTGAAACCCTTGCTGATTAAAAAGAAAAGCATTGTTCTTTCCTCCTAGGCAGAATATGCCTGTTCTTTTGTTCTGGTGGTTTGTGCCGACAATCAATAAGGTCCAAAGCTGCTGGTACCCCTCCGCCTAGGTCCCAAGAGCCTGACTTGTGATGTTACTAAAATTCCTCACAAGTTAGGGTCTCAGGGACTAGGAAAAGTCTGGTTTGATGCAGGAGAATTCTTCTTCCCGTGAAAAGGACAGCTTAGGAATTACAATTGGGTTCAGTCAGGTTTTTTTTCTTTGAAATACTAGTTGAAACACACAAATAGAAACATACGTGACACATGAAAGTCAAGATGAGCAGAATAATCATGATGAGCACTTACAGGTTAGAACTTACAATAATGAGGACTATGAGAACAAAGCAGACAATGAGCAGCTAAGAATCATTCCATTCTATTCAAAGGACACAGCAAATGGGTTAAAATCTGCAGCTAGCAGATTTTAACAGTAACACCCGCTTCTATTACGTTAAAAAAGGATTATATACCAGTTAATGGGAACCTAATTGAAATGTTGCTTTCTTTGCAGCTTTCTATACCACATCTGTTACACAGTGGGCCCAGGATATATAACACTTAAAATCTGATTTAAATATATACCATTACAGTAAAGATTCAAAAAAACTACATATTATAATTTAACACCTATTCATCTTGATTTTTATTTTTAAATATGCAAACTATTCAGACAGCAAATATTTCCATGCACACTCTATAGTTATTTGAGCAAGGCCACTTATTAAGCATGTTACTTTAAATCCTGGCAACATCGTAAGCAAAAAGATTCTTTTCTTTGAATAATTACACGATAAAGTTCACTACCTTTGTAAATACACAATCCCAATCCTGTATATTCTTCAAACTCCCTCCCATCTTTTAGTCTCATTTGTGGTTCAAGAATGGAGTCTGTACTTTAGGAATGAGCTACGGTTTATTAGCACAGAATGTAGGGTGAAACAATCAGACTAGCATAACATAAAACTCCTGGCCACGGAAGTGGAATCTGGTTCTTCTGGGGTGGTTGATCTTAAAAGGGAAAAGAGGAGGTTATAAAAAGGAAGAAGAAGGAAGCAAGGGAAAAAAGGAAGGAAGGAAGGAAGGAAGAAAGAAAGAAAGAAAGAAAGAGAAAAAAATGGAAAGAATTAGAGTGTATTCCTGTAGGCAGGTGAATCTTCCATTTCCACGCAAGCTGCAAGGAAAGCTAGGCTGAACAAAATATTTTGCTAAGTGTCCCCCTCCTCCACCCAAGTACCACACCCCTTTCTAACCAACCCCCTCACCCCTGCCCAGATCTTTACTTTGCCTTGTAAGACTTAAATATCCTGTTCCGTGATGTAATGCATCATTATATAAGATCTCTTTCTGTTTATCATTTGATTTCCCATACTGAATCACTTTTGGCTTCAAATAAATAGTTTTAAAAAATCCAAAAGAAACAACCCAAAAACAGCATTCACACAAAAACAAAAAAAAAGGAAGGAAGAAAAAAATTAAAACAGTCCTTAGATAAAAGTCCATGCTCTTCCTTAAAACTGAATATGGCTTTACAATTTTTGACCATAGCATTCAACCAATTATTAGAATGAAAAATCTCACCCCTCCATAAATATGACATTAACATAATTATACCACCCCCATCACAGAGACCCATCCTCCTTAGGGAATACATCTGATGCTCCAAAGATGGAAATCAGTCAGATTTTAGTTGCTCTCCAACGTACCTTTGCTTCTCACTGACTGACTGGCTTTTTACCCTCCACGCACTCACAACGCCACCCCCTCCCCTCGGCTAGACACTGATGCCCGAGCGAGCACGCGCGCGCTCACAGGCATACAGACACACGGAGAGTCAGGCTAGCATCTGATGCTGACTCAGAGCGCTTCTGTGTGCAAGGGGTGGCGGCGGTTGGTATTTTCACTGCGCTCATCATTAACATTAACGCACAGTCTGGCATCCACCCTCTCCCAGACCTGCTGGACTGCGGCATTTGCATGACGCTGTCACTCTAGCCTCTGCAGGTCAGATGATGGAAGGAAAGGGGTGGGGGAGAGAGAGAGCAAAGAAAAGGAGCCTCGAGATTCTCCATAGAAATGCCTTCATTTCGTCCTTATTTTTCCACCTTTTTACTTCCTCTGTGGCTGTTTCTCAGCTGTTTGACAACTTCCAGGAAGAACATGTCTTGTGCTTCAATGAGCCCGTCACCACTTAGTGCTCCCCTCCCCTCCCCTCCAATCCCCACCCTTTTCGTTGCTAATCAATAAGACAGATCTGCAAGTGCAGTGTGGAAACAAACTCAGGCGCGGTCTCGCCCGGGTCCCCACCTCAGGAAGCAGCCAGGCAGGCGCACACGTGACACAGAAAGCAATAATGCCAGCAGTTTCTTAACAGTCCTAGACTTTATTCCATGGTTTCGTTTTCTTTCCACTTTGACTGAAGAATGAGCAAAAGTGAGTCTTTCCATTTTTATGCGAATACCCCACCCAGCACCAGACACCCATAGTGTGGCGGGTCTGTAGAGATCAATCATTTCTAGTCATAATAAAAAAGGGGTGGGGGTGGGGATTTTAATCGAAGCAATAGCTTCATGTTTTTATTAACTATGCTCTCATTTCAAAGGAATTAGAAGACAAGTCCTGCCAGGATCTGACTAATCAGTGTGATTTAAACTGTGTTGAAATGCTAAGTTGTGGAGTGAGATCAACTAAAGGGTATTAGTATATTTTATTTTTTAAGACTTAAAAATAATAACACAAAATGACTATATTAGTGAATATGTGCATCGTAGAAGCGTTCAGGCTCTGCATAGTAATGACTGAATATATAGGTCTTAATAAAACGTGGGTCCCTGTACATCTGTACACTGTTACTAAAAGAGCTAGAAACATTTGGCCATGGCTGTGCTGGTGTTTCTCAACATCCAAAGCACCAGTTTCTTTGTTCTTTTGTTGCTCCCTGTAACGACAGTGTTGTAAACTGCTACCTTCCCTTTCTACACTAGCAGTATTTCTGAATTACTTTCCGGACAGAACTAGCCATTGGTGACTCTGTAGCATACAAAAAAGGCATTCAAGAGGGAAGCAAAGGACACCATCCTCCAACCAATGCTGTCTGGTGCAGCAATTATGTCAGTTTACTCTCACAGGCAATCCCAGCATGCAGTGCGGCACTGCAGGACCAACTAAGGTAGCAGTTTGACAGCAGATATGTGACAAGAAACGCAAAGAACAACCAACCATACGCAGAGGTTCAAAAAAAATTCACACGATCCATAAAGAGATGCAAGTAGAACATAGTTTTCTAAAACCAGCTCTCACCGACTTCTGATTTGAAAGAAGGAAAAGGAAACAGGGTGTGGGAGGGAGAGCAACCCTCAAGCACAAAGACAGAAAAAGAAAAGAGAAAAAGGAAACATGACGTTGAAAGCATACTCTCAGGAGAAAGAAAAAAAAGACAGGAAAGAGAAGAATGGGAAAGGCAGGGGGAAGGAAATGAAACGTAGAGGTGGGGGAAGAAAGCCAGGAAGGACAGCAATGAGCCACTGCGCAGTTAATCAACACAGAAAACATGAATCACGGTTTCCGCCAGCCTGGAGACTGCGAAGGGCTGGAGCTCAGAATCCGATGAAAAGTTAAAACAAAGATTGACACACAGATTGGTTTAACACACTTGTTTGTCAGTGACAGCAAGAAGCCTGCCGAATTCGTCATGGTTAATGTGTTAAACCAACTGCCTCGGTCTCCTTGATAAGACTTTATTTCTATTATTTTAACTCTCCTGCACCTGTGCATTCTTTATGCTGCTTTTTTTTTCCTAAGTAGTTGCTCACAATGCTCTGGGAAAGTTCGTGTCATGACTTTGCTATGGCTGTCAGACATAAAATATCGACTATTTTAATAATTGAATACCTGCTTATAGCAACTAGCCATAGGTACTCAGCTCTGTGGACCCTGGGCAAGAATACCTCACTCAGCTCTTTGGACCAGGAACAACAAATTCACATTCAACTTTTCCCCTTAATCTATGTTACTTTTTATTATTGGACAGCATACATGACGTGACACCAGAGAAAGCACAAAAATATTAACTGAGGAGTTTAGAAAAGCAAACGCAAGAAAAGTTGGAAGAAAAATAATAATTACTGCTATATGGCCATGGATTAAAATATTTGTATTGAGACATTGTTTAGCTACTTCCAAGAGGCCAAGATTCTGCCTGGACCTTCACTGGGGCCAATAGGAAAGTAGATTTGATTGTATCAAAACTTATTTGAAAGAAAATGTTGAAATCAAGCAGTTTGGTCACCGTTGTCATGGATGCATGCTTGCTGTCCCTGGTACTTCTCAGTTTCTAATCACTGCTTATCAGGGTTTATATTTTGACCTTATATCAGGGTTTATGCTTCAGTCACTGCAACAGTATTAAAAAAAGAAATATTGACTTTGCTTCTATACTTAGTTTGAAAAGTGTAACACTAGTACAACCTTCCAATATCAATTATTTTCAAATGTTGTTGGTCTGTTTGTTAACTTTTTAAAGAGCCAAAGTTGGTCTATTTGTACATTAAACTGTATATAAAGTGAAAGTAAGCAGTGCTTTGAAATAATACAGTCTGCCTGCTCCTTCCTTGCAGGGCAAGAATCTCTTCCTTCTTCTAAATGGTATTTAAAATTGGAATTATTATGAGAATATTAACTTAATAATTGAGGTTTGTAATAAAGAAGGTAGATAACATAGAAATGATATTTAGTTCATACTTTGTCTCAAAATTCATGAATGTGCATGCACACAATACATTATTCACCTGCCTAATATTTTTTGTGCCATATTTAACTTGTATTCTGTAGCCAGTAGTCTGGAATATAAATTAAAATTAACCAAAAGTCAAAGTGCATTGCCTCTGTTTCCATGGTTCTATCTCTGATGGATAGGCTGGATGGCTCAGAGTCTATCATTTGGGGCAATGTGGATTTAAAGCATTGTCCAACTTTGCAGAGACCTTTACTGTACAATTCTCACTCACTGTGTCCCTTTGAAAAGGTTTACATCATAATTCATCATTGGACCCCAATGTTTTCCTTCCTCTGTCTTTTAAGAACCAAATTGTATTAGTTTACTCAGTGATCTAAAATAAAGAGAATTTCTTTTTGGCTGAAGAAACTTTATGTATTTATTTATTTATGGGGGGTGAAGTGATTTTGTTTACTAATGGCCATTAAAAAACTACAAAATGATTTACAGGTTAAATAGAAACCAACTTCTCCAAAATCAATTTAACAAAACCAGAAAACTCAAAAATCTGCTTGTTCTATGGGTTCTAAGTACATGGGAGATGTTTATTTGTCTGACCTTTTCAGAATGGAGAGCCATGTTCTCTCTAGCGCCAAATAACACACATTACAGAGCTCTGATTTTCACAGGGGCTGAAATAGTAGTGGGAGAAGCTAAAATACAGAGGGTTTTTTTGACTCCCTATTCACATTGGAAAGGAATAACAGGAAACAAAACAACAATAAAAAGGCCTTTCTAGTCTTTTTCAGAGTAAAGAATGAATTATTAAAAGATAAAGAGACAAGAATCAGATGCCAGTGAATTGGTGTTGGTCTGGTTAGGAATTCACTATGAAATTAAACACCCAGCATTTGTGTTTGCCTGAGGAAGGCACTTCTGAGTACATATTAGATTCCAAATCAGACTTCAAAGAAAGCTCAAATACACTAAAATAAACATGTATATGAAAATCTTCATAATAAAGAAATGGTTGCCTTTTAGCCAAAGGAGAAAAAACTTATATTTTCTTTTATAATTTTGTCTGTTGGAGAGAATGTCTCTGGGATGCCAAATGTTGGTTTGCCAATCTGAATATGAATCTCTCTCTCTCTCTCTCTGTGTGTATCTTTTTCCTATCACATAACTGCAAACTATCACAATTAATAGAAAAACAATCGGAGAACTTTCTTTTACTTTTAGAAATGATCCTGGAATGGGAGTCTGATGCTCACTCTTTTACTAATTAATTTAAGAAAAAAAAACAGCTAATGTAACTCACTAAAGCACTCTTTCTGAATCTTCAAATCCTTTTCCCCTTTCCTTTCTCAGCTCTCTGAGAAATGCACAACCTACTTTTGGTTCCAGTCTTTATCAGGATCCACTGGAGGACTGCCTTCAGAGACAGACCATTGAGAAGAGTCAGGCTGAGCGGGACAATCAGGGCAGGAACATGAACTTGAAGGAGGTCTTAAAGACAAAGTGCTTTACACCGTAGTGTATTCCCTCACAGGACCAACCAGCTCCTGAGGCTGCAGGTGGCAGTCCCTCTTTCCACTAAAAAGGCAAGGTCACCGCAAGGTAGAGCCAAGGGAATGACAAAGCACCAGGGCACACGAAATCATGCTCAAATGTGGAAGAGCACATTTGAGTAGTCATCAGGATTGTACATACTAACAACAAACACACGTTTCTGTGAGATTCCTGAGCTTGCTCACAAATGAGAGAGAAAGAATGAATCCTTTCTTGAATGAATGAAGGTATAAGCAGAAATAAAAATAATAGCAAATATCTTTGGAATGACCACTGTATTTAGAGTCAGAGTGCTATGGCACAGAATCCATAACAATCTAGAGCATTCTAAAGTAATTTGTGGTTTAACTAACTCACCTATAAAAAAGAGAGTCTTTCTGTGTGGCAACACACAATGCCTTGTTGAAACATGGGGTGTGGGTTAAGAAAAGAAGTTGTCTAAATCCTGAGAAGCCTGGATGCAATGCCAGCTCAGGAGTTAATATGGTGTGTGATCTTCAATAAATCATTGAGCCTGAGAACTGTAACTTCCTAATCCTTAAAATGAGGAGGAAGAACCAGGTCATTGCCAAGGTCCACCTTTGCTGGAGACACGAGCGCAAGGAACGGAAATGAAACTGAACTCTGTGCTGGTCAGCATTACCTAGTATTGCTTTCACGGTCCAACTTCATTCTCAAATGGCTTTCCAGTTGCACTGTGACTAGAAAGCAAGACTTTCTTCTGATGTCCCTAATACCTGGTCTGCTGGCAGGACCCTAAACTGTATCATTACATTAACTGTAGAAGATCAAAACAGTGTACTAAAGATTGGCATGGTTTCCCATTTACATGAAAGTTTCAGTTATTTGAAACAGTATGTAAAATATTTATTTTAATTTAGAACTGGACAGGTAGTTCTTTTTTCTAATATGGAAGCAAATGTGTCTAGTCAATCACAATATATATGCAGAGGAGTGGTGCTCATATCAATGAATAGCCACCTGTATGGGCTAAATAAAAAGTTCAAACATTTATTGCTAGAATACATATGTTTTTGATTTGATGATGAATTTTTTAAAATGTTAACACAAAATAACTCAATTCATCAAATCCACTGAAGATTTTATTTTTGTATTTTGAGTAGAAAAGAACCAGGAAAACTCTGTTGCACTTTTCTTCTGAGAACCTTAGTTTTGCGAGGCAGAGTAGCGAATGCTGAACTGCACACTCAAGAGTCCATGGCAGGGGTCAAGTGTCCCAGGACAACTCTTGTCTCAAAACAACAGCAGCAGAAAAATCTTTATGTTTTACTTACTGTAATGGCTGGAGTTTGACTGAGTTGTAGATTCCTGCACCCACACAGCACATGGAAGGCCCTGGGTTCTACTATCAGCAATAAAAAATACATTTTAAAATGCTGATTGAGTGCGATAAAGCTGATAATGAAGAGTTATAATGATTGTACGTGATCATTTTTGTTTACAACTTTATTCAGTATGAAAAATACCTTAATTTTTGTTTCTTTCTTATTTATTTTAGACCAAGTCTCATGCTATAGTTCAGGCTGACCCAGAACTAACTGTGTATTCCAGGGAGGCTTCAAACTCCTGGCGATTCTCTTGCCTCTCTGTCTCTGGCATGCTGTGAGTATAGGAGTTGGTCTCCATATCTGGCATTTTGAGGACTTTTATATACCAATCATGACTGACAGCAACGAGGCACAAAGGACAAAGTAAAGTATAACAAATTAAAAGTTTTCTCTCTTTATTGGTATTTTGGTTTTTTTGTACTGAAATAATTCAGGAATAATTTGTGGCATGTGTGAGGAGGTGGGCTTAATTCCTCACAAAAATATAAATAAATAAATAACTGAAAGAGTTAAGGTAAGCTTGCCTTAAATGAATTGTGCATATTCTTTTTAATACTGAATTACATTTTGTGTTCTCTATGTTTAATGTTAGATCTTTTTTCTGATTAATACACTTCTAGATGTATAACTAATGGGAGACAAGTTCAAGTCTACTTTAAACACTCTTAGATTCTGGTCTGAAGAATTTCCTAGTTCATGAGAACCGTGAAAACTGGTTCACAGCATTATGGCATCATTTGAATAGTTGTGAGCAGTGAAGAGTCAAGTGCACCCTGCGTTCTCATGCTTTCTTCCCATCTTTTCCAATCAGCTGTATTGATTTGGTTGAGGGTTAGTGAGCGGGTGTACTATCATTGATCAAGGAAATAACCTGACACAGCAAAGTGTCTGCAGTTTCAAAATAAATCAATCCTATTTTTGTCTCCTCTTGGCTACTTTATGGATGCTTAGTCTATATTATTAGATTTTGTCACTGTCTCTCTGTCTCTCTGTCTCTCTCTCTCTGTCTTTCTCACACACACACACACAGTGTGGGACATGAGTAAGAAAAGAAATGGGTAAAGTTTTATCTATTCTGTATTTTCTTGAAAAGCACATGGCATTTCTGTGTTTTCACAACATATAGCTTTGTGAACTCCATGTGACTTTTTCAGGAACCTGGGCTTATTTTCAAGTTCACTGAAAAGTTTCTTCCTTTCTCAAGATTTTATAAAGAACTTCACACACACAGAGACACACACAGACACACACAGACACACACACACGGGACAGGGGCATTAAATGAATGTCATAAAAATTATTTTTAAAAATGTTGGATTATTTTTAAAAGTCAATGCCATCTGGGAGCCGAAACTAAGCATGTCTCTGTAGTTGTCTTCCACACTCACTGTATAAAGGCCTCAGTGGATCTGATTAAGGCATAATCAAGTCATTGCTTCCGACAGGTTGTTTTTAACTTAAATAGAATGACTCTATTTAAGCTAAACTGGAAAAAATCATATAAGAAAAATTTCACTTGTGCAATAATAATAGTAGAGTAGCTGTCCCAGGAAGGTATACTTAGAAGTGTTATTGGCATTTTGATTTTTCCTAACCTAAAATTTAGGCCTAGCTTGGTGTCCTTGGTCTATTAACCCAACTGTTTTGTAGGCTGAGCAGACATGTAAAAGGCCTACCTGGGCTACAAAGTGACTCCTGGGTCATCCTAAGCAACTTAGCAAGACCTTGTGATAAAAGAAAATAGAACAAGAGTCGAGGATACAGCTCAACTTGCCAATCAAACCCCTCTAAACTCTGTAAACTTCCCTGAGATAGTAAACCATAATCACAAATTCAAAACTCTCATAACTTAAGAATCCAAAGCAATACTTGATTATGCTTCCTTAGATATTCTTTTTTCTTTTTTGTCTATGTGCCATGAGCTATGGTTCAGGAGGTGAATAAGTTAAATTAGAAGTTATATTCAGACCCCATGCTACTGTAGAACTTCAGAGAAAGCATATTTTCATTCCCATGCTTGACAAAAAATGTTTAAAATAATATTAACTTTTCAATTACTAAATGCAGTAATCAGTAGGACAGAAAGTGTAGTGCTTCTCTTAAATGCTAGACATTTAAAACATTTGCTGGGTGACAGTTTTATATATATATATATATATATATATATGAAAAANTATATATATATAAACAAGAACAAAACAGTTTCTCCAGTAAATAATTAAAGCTGCATATGCACCATTTTTAGAAGCATTGAATAAGTCTATTTGTCCAACTTACTTTGCAAAGGCTGCAGAGAAAACAGCATCATAAACAGTTTCAGTCCCCACACAAGGGCTAAACAAAGAGTCCTCTTTCTAGCTATCTAATCGGGTAATTTATTTTTTCAACCATCACATAAATTGAAACACAGCTGTAACCAATGACTTGCAGAACCAGTTCCCAGCCAGCTGGAATCATTTCTGCTGAAGCAGCAAGATTTTTACATTGTTCACTTTTGTACATCTGGAGAAATCATTGAGGTTCAAAGGTGACCAGAAAAGCTCTTTAAATAAATTCAGCCAACAGGGAGGATTTACTGAAGAACCTACAAACTCTACATTCACTTCTACAAAGTGTTTATGTCATGAAATTAATGCATAATAAAGGCTATTGTCATCTTTGTCAATATAGACCTTAAGAGTCTCTAACTGGATTAAACACTTAAATATCCATTTCTTTCAAACAACTTGCTTAAGTTTTTTTTTCTTCCCGCCCTACCTGGAATTTACTGCTATTAGGAGAATTATATTCAAACACCAAGTTCCATGCAGAAACATCACCCACAAAACCTGCTGCAAAACCAGACACAATACCAGAAGCTGTCCTAGTCATATCTCAAGGCCATACGTGTTTAACTAATATAAGTCTCCATTTAGGAAAAATGGATAAAAATTCTCTTTGCAATAAAATAGGACTGGAATACCTCCATCAAACTAGGCAGGTAAATTCCCTTAGGAGCCACAGACTGGGAAGAAACAAAGGTGGATTCCAAGTGTTCCACATGGGACCTTGGAAGGAGGTGGCTCTAGCACAAGAACAGAAACTCAAAAGCAAGAGCTATTGCTGTTTTACCTTAGCAGCATGTGATTGCACATAGGACAAAAGCTATCACTTGCTCCCTAAAACAAAAACCATGCAGTCAGTTATTGAAAGAAAGTACCTGGCATAAAAGCTAGATTTTATAAAAGCCAATTAAATCCCAGAAAAGAAAATATAATCACTATTAAATTATAATGAACAGATTAATTTAACGAACCGTTTTCTTCATACTAATACACTCATTGTGGGGGCCTGCAGACGTAGCTCAGTGGTGTGGTTCCTGTGTAGCATTCATGAGGTCCTCAACTATACCCAGTACCCCCAAACAAAATGACAAAAAGATAGACATCTTATGCAATTTTG
>LOJH01031605.1:16828-32472 GCA_001685095.1 Ellobius talpinus
AAAAAATACCAAGAAATCACAAATATAATTCACTTTTCTTCTTTTGGTAAAACCAGTGTCCAAGTTACTTTGATTATTTAACAATCTTACTGAAATATGTGGCCAATTTCAATTATTCTGAACAACACTTGGTAGCTTTCTTATGAAGTGCATTTCTAACTGAAAGACTGAAGCAAACACTAGTGATATGGGACAAATGCCAATCACGGGATGAGTAGACATTCCCTAGTACACAGTGATTTTGGTAAAGAAGTTCTTTCACTGTTAAACATCATTGGTTCTTATGTGTAAGTTAACTGTGTGCATGCACATGATTTGGAATAGTTAGAGACATTAATTAATAAATAGTGGAGTCTTCAACTAGATGAGGGTAACTTTTAAGTGTTCCAGGACATTGGAAAACTGTACCCCATTCAAAGCAGATAACTGGCAATCCTATCACTGGTTGTACTGATACATGATCTGGAGGAAGGGAAATAAACTCAAAGCTCCTTGCCCCATTGCCCAGTTTCTTAAACTGTGGGTCATGAGCTATGTGGCATCCTGTAACTGAGTGCCTGGGCTGTAAAGAATTTGGCAACAGTAAGGTTTGTGAATGCTCAATAATAAAAAATGGCTCAAAATTCTATGAGTAGTGAAACTGTGGTGTCCATTGCAGTGCATACTCATGTTACATTGGACAATCTCATTGTGCCTTTAATTTCTTGTAGTATGAAGGCCACTTGTTGGTTCCCAGCCATTTTGCCCATAAATAATCACACAGAAACTGTATTAATTAAAACACTGCTTGGTCCATTAGCTCTAGCTTCTTATTGGCTAACTCTTACATATTAATTTAACCCATTTCTATTAATCTGTGTATGGCCATGTGGCTGTGGCTTATGGGAGAAAGTTCTGGTGTCTATCTTCAGCAGGGCTATGTGGTGTCTCTCTGACTCTGCCTTTCTTTCTCCCAGAATTCAATCCAGTCCTCTGCGCGCCTAGCTCTGCTTCTCTCGGCCCTGCTCTGCTATAGGCTCAAAGCAGTTCTTTATTTGTTAATGATAATAACAGCATACAGATGGGAACCCACATCTGTTTCTGAACACAGAACCTGTGCTCTTTGCTCAGCACCTGTCATTATCCATGGCAAAATCAATGCAAGCTGCTTGAAACAACTCAGATCATATTTGAGGGTATAGTATGCTATCAATGATGGTGGTGTTCTGTATAAACAAGGTATTTGCTATTGTAATTACTCAGTGTGTAATTATCATGTTAGTATGTCTTCCTATTGTATTATGATAGAATGTTTGATTTCAATGACAGATATTTAAAATTCTTACTTGATTTACCTAAAACCATCTTAAATGAATTTGGGCCTGTGATTAAGATAAAGTTTCTAACCATTTCTACAATAGCCTGAGTACACATATGCCACTTTAAACTAGATTATGTGAAGTAGTGTTCTCAACACTAATGATAGTAAAACAAAAAAACAACTCTGGAAAACAGTGAAGCGGCACTTCTTCTTAACTATCAAAATTCAGCCGTGATTTAATTATTTATGCAAAAATAAATATTCCTTGTAAGATCTACTCCAAGATCTATAAGTGCACTAGCACTGAGTCATTGACCATTTTCCTAGTACCAGGCTTGATTCCTCTCTTATTGAGCACATTTCTTCTAAACCAACATAATCCCTTAGTAGCATTTGTTCCTGTACCTACAGATAACTACCGTCTACAGCCCTCCTCAAAGAAACTTTTCTTTGCAACAGATGGAAACCATTATAGAAAACTTCAATCAAAAAATGCAGGGTTGTCAAGATGAGCTCCAATGGATCTATCTAAAAACACTTCCACATCTCCCACGTCTAAGGCTCAGGGAACATTTCAGAAAGGGTGCAGAAAGTTTGTAAGAGCCATAGAGAGGATCAAGGGGTTTGCTGTGTCTCCTAGAAATGTCAGTAGCTACACATCAATTCTCATCACAGTGACCATTCAGATGTGAGCTGAACAGGACACCAATAGACACATCAAAATAGACAGGAAAAGGCATACTAGGTCTCAACCTTACACAAAAAACTGCTGGCAACAAAAGAAATGCTGAGAGTGGGAGAGTTAGCCTTCCCCAGGGAAGAGCAGACCATTGGATGTCCAATGCCAAACAGCACGGAAAACATACATATGAGCAACATTACATGGCATGAGCAGGTGGAATTTAGGAACAAGTATGTATAAACATACAGATATGCATGAAACATAATTAATGGAAAAAGAGGCCAGGATTTTGAAAAAGAACAAGGAGGGATATGGCAGGATTTGGAGAAAGGAAAAGGAAATGAGAAATGTGATTATATTGTATTCTCAAAAATACGGACAAAATTCTTTAGCATCAAATTTACATTTGTCTTTAGTAAACATAAATTAATACATATTCCAAATAATTATTCAAAATATTTCTTTATAACTTTTTCACAGCGAATGTTTGATTTATAATTTTATTCTTAATTACTTACACACTGGGGATTATGTAAAATTTTTCTTAAGTGGAAAAGTTCAAGGAGGATAGTGATTAATTTTACAAATCATTTTTAAAATCCCAAATAGACATCTACTGTAAGATTCCTAAATTCTCTTCCATCAAATTATTTTTTTCATCATGTTAGGGGAGAATGCTTTAAAAAAATTAAATAAGAATAAAACAACACCAACAACCAAACACACCATCCTCTTTTTAGGATTTAAACCATTGACTGGGAAGTAATTAGAGTCCACTAGTTAAAACAATCTGCATGAGAAGACAGAAAGCTTAAAGTTTCAAGACAAGTAGGTGTGTGGACACTTTAATGTCATAATTTTTTTCCAGTTTTCATTTTTCAAGATAGGGTTTCTCTGTGTAGTCCCAGCTGTCTTGGAATTGACTCTGTTGATCAGGCTGGCCTCGAATCCAGAGGTCTGCTTTCTTCTGCTTCCCAAAGTCTGTGATTAAAGAAATGCATCACCAGACCTGGCTTGAATGTATGTTTTTCAATCCACAGACCCAGAGAGATTAGGTAACAAGGAGCGTTGAAGGAGGGGACCACCAATCTCCTTGGGAAGGGGAAATAGAAGATATTTTGCCATTTCCTGTGACTAGGCAAGACTTCAAGTGTTAAGACACCAACTCAGTCACATAACCTTCAGTCAACAGTCTGTCATAACTTTTGGATATTCTAGGCTAAGGGTGCCCTTAAGATTGAGAAAGTGGCCAACCAATGACCAGCCTAGCCTAAAAGCCATGCTAGGATAGTAAGCGCATTCCTGAAACTGCCTAGAGCATCTGGACTCCCAGGCTGGATGACCCAGAGACCTAGGATAGAATCAAACATGACTGGAGTTAGGGAAAAGTCAATGTAATGATGCCTAACAATTTTCTGGTACACTTGTTCATTGGTGCCTAGCCCAATTGTTATCAGAGAGACTTCATCCAGCAACTAATACAAACATACGCAGACCCACAGCCAAACATTAGGTGGAGCTCAGGGAATCCTGCAGAAGAGTGGGGGAAAGGATTTAAGAGCCATAGTGGTCAAGGAGACGGCAAGAAAACTCACACAATCAACGAACCTGAGCTCACAGGGGCTCACAGACGTTGGACAGATAATCAGGGAACCTGCATGGGACTGACCTAAATAATCTGCATACATGTTACTGTTATGTAGCTTGGTCCTTGTGTGAGATCCCGAACAGTGGGAATAGGAGCTAACTTTTATACTGGCTTTTGAGACCCTACTCCTCATACTGAGTCACCTTGCCCAGCCTTAATACATGGGGAGGTGTTTAGTCTTACTGCAACTTGAAATGCCCATGTTTTGTTGATATTTCTGTGTAACCTTGCCTTTCCTAAACAGACACAGAGAAGGAGTGAATTAGGTGTGGGAAGAGAGCAGACAATGGGGAGTGAGGAGAGAAGAGGAGGAAAATTGTGACTTGGATGTAAAACAAATAAATAAATCTAAAAAATCAGCCAGATATCCCATATTCTCTTATTCACCATGCCTTGGCCAAGTGTGGGTCTCTGTGTTAATCTCCACATACTGTAAAAAGGCGAATGACTGGAGGGGAAGGGTGTTTTCGAGAAACAAGAGGACAGTTGCACATACAATCTCACAACAGCAGTGACAGCAGTAAACCAAAACAAAACAAAACAAAAAAAACCTGTGCAAGAGCCAATCAGACAATATCCTAGCTTGAAGAAGGGAGGTGGGCACAAATTCCACCCCTAGCTGAAGAGCTGTTGGTAATTGACCTCTGCTGGTAGAGGAAGACTCGGTTTTCCTTAAGAATGTGTTCGGTCCCTGGTAAGAGGAAGATGGTCAGCATGTAAGAATATATGGCCAGTCCTACTTTGGACTGGGTGAGATTTTAAAAATAAAAATAAATAAAACGAATCCATAAAGCTGAGTGGGTATGAAAAGGGAAGATGGACCTGGGGGACTGGAAGAAGTGAGTAAATATAGTGTATGAAATTCTCAGGGAATTAATAAAAGTATGAATTAAAAATCGCCAGTAAAATGTACCAGCTTTTTTTCTTAATGAAAGTAAAATTAGGTTACTCCCACCCTTTCATCTCTACTGTAACAGTAAATTATTTTTTATTAGCAAATTCATATGGCAGCATTTCTGGTGTTGTAATCAATTTACTTTACATATATTCTGGTCCCATGATATATTGTAATGAGTGTAACACTCATTCAAATTAGAACATCTTTAGCATGTACTGACATATATATATATGTATATATGATCTATGTATATATATAATAGCTTGCCCACTTCAAATGGCACACACCTGTTGTGAAGAGCTACATCAGGTTCTTTCCAGAGTTTTCTGGTGTTCCTCTATGTAACATGACATATAGTCTATACATGTTCACAAGCGACCATTACTAACGGAGAGGGAGAAATGGTCCCTGTTCCCAAATAATTAGTAGGTGGTGGAAGAGTCATGTTGTCAGCAGTGTGGAAACAGGGAAATGTGTACTGCTCCATGGAATGTGAAACTCCTTGAGAATGCAGGGAACGCATGCTCAGTGCATGGGGCTTGGGGGGGTTTAGAATAGTTCCCCTTGATCTGAGCCTGAAGACGAGGCCTGTAGAAAATGGAAAGCAAATTGAAGGGACAACACTTCTGTTGGGTGGGCTGAGCAAAGGAAAAGGTCAAAGGCTGGAGATTCACAAAATCTGGGGGAAGGATCAGGTTAGAGTGTCAAAAACTACATATTAGTTCATGCAAAGGACACAGGCAGGCAGTTTGAATGTGACTGTGTGACACAACGTGCAGAATTCAGAAGCAGGGGTTAATAATTCAGGAAACAAGCTGGGGCGATAGGGGTTCGTGCCTTTAATAGCAACACTAAGAAGGCAGAGGCAGGGGAATCTAGCTGAATTTGAGACCAGCCTGGTGTATATTGTGACTTCCAGGACAACCAGAGCTAAACAATGACAGTCTCTCTTGAAAAGCAAACAAATGAAACAATTCAGAAAACATATAAGTAGATGTGTTTTTGACATCTCCCAGTCCAAACTAGTACCGTGGCAGACAACAATAATGCCATGATTTCCCTTTTATTTGCTCATGACTCATGTTTGGCTCAGTACGAATACCCTTCAGCCCATTTTATCATCACAATGATCTTAACTGACAATGGCCATGATTATTGTCAATTACTGCCAAGGGATCTTGGCTTTAGAGAAGTTATGGAATGGTCCCAGTGTGGTCACTTTGGCTGTTTGGTTTCAGCTTTCACCACTGTCGTATTTGTCAGCTATGCTGGAAGGTGGAGTGGCCTCTGAGAACACTATGTGGCCTGTGGCTCTAATAAGTCACATTTTACAGTCTATAACATGTCATGGAAACCCCTTCAAAGAATCCATAGGTGCTCCATAGAAATCAGACGTTCCTATGTACATGAAACACGTTGCAAGTAACAGAAAACTGAAATGTAAATGTATTTGTCCTTGCCCCCAAATCATATTCTTTCTTTTTTCATATGCCACTGTAGCCCAATAAATAAGTGGCTGTAAAAAAGAATTGCAGCTTAGGAATGTAATGTAAGTCACTTAATCATTTAAGAAAGGTTGAGAAAGTCAAGAGATTACAAACTGTGGCTATTATTAAAGCCAATACCTGTCTCTAATGTGTCTTATCCTTCATTTAAATTTTCTCCTTTAATTCTCACAAGATTTCTGCCCTAAAAAAGAGCTAATCAATGGTTGCTGGGAACATGAGAATTCATCTTCAGGGATGAAGCTATGATATACTAGCCAATTCCAAGAGTCCTAAATACGTATAAGAAACACTAATTATCTCCAAAGACTGTATTTATCAAAGTGTGTGTGTGTGTGTGTGTGTTTGTAGCAATTACAATTAAACAATTAAAACCTGCGAATTTGAGAAGGAATGGGAGGAACATAGGAGGAATTGGAAGAAAGAGGAAGAAGAAAGATATAAATTCAATACTCATACATGACATTCTTAAAAATATATAAATGTAAATAAATGTTCTTTGAATAACACTGCAGATAAACTTGTGATAAATTCAAACTGTTGAAGAATTTTGGCTTAACTAAATAATTAGTGAGACATTTTCTATTTATTTTTATTTTCCAGTATATCAGACATCATATCTATGACTCCATTGAAACTTTTGATTATTTCATCCAGCCAGCCAGCCATCCATCCACCTATTTCCTCCCTCTGATTTGCTGCCCATTTCCTAGCATCTCTATTTCTGATCAGGCTACATGCATGTTATGACACAAAGTTCAGCTAACAATTAGACCTTACTTACTTGACTCATGGGACCAAGCACTGAATAATATTCAAAGTTATATGAAGAAAATATCCTATTTTGTTCCATGTAATCATTTCATGCGACATAAATTGTATGGCTTTGCAATATACCATTATGTCTACTCTAGAGCAACAAGGTCAGTGGGTAAGACAACAAGTCTGTGTAAATACTTCTATTAGAGTTTTGCAGAAATAAAATCTATTGTTTTATAAGTTTCTATAAGCACTTCTTCTACATTTATATTTCTGACAGATTTTTTTTTAAGTTTTTGAAACAAACACTTTAAATGTAGAAAAGGAAATACAAATAGACCAAGTATTTTTCAGAGAAATAAATTAAATTTGAAAGTATGGAACACTTCTAATTTGAGAAGCAATTGGAATAAAATATTGAAATTAGAAATTCTGAGTTCTAACATTGTTTCTGATGTGCTCATTGAGCAAGTACTGAAAGAGTGGTTTATCCTTTAGTGTTTTGGATTCCTCTTTTCAAAGTTCTAAGTTGCCATGTTGGAATAGGATGTCAGTTTTACTCTAAGCCTGTTGAAAACAAAATGTGCCACAAAATTGTAAAGTAATAGTTTCTTGTTACAGACTGGCCCTGAAAGCAAATTTGTTGATTGGGAAAAAAATTCAAAATAACTTCAGTTGTTTTTCTTATATGTTGCTTTGTATATTCTGAATGCAGGAGACACAGAATTGTTGATATCTGAAGGTGAAAAATGACCCCAAATTAAAGGGTGCACTCTGACTTAAATGCATATTAGTCCCATAGGTAGGAAGAAGAAACAAAGAGAAGCAGATGTATTTTCAGGAACTAAATAATCAGATACATACACTTTCATATTGTAATAATGTACTCTCAAACTATGTATCCCTTCCAAAAATAGCTACAGCTTTTTAAAAAGCCAATGAAAATAAGAACTATGATCTAACCTCATTCAGAAAGGAGCCCTTGCCATCATGGTTAAAATAGTTTGCAGAAACCCTGAAAAGCACAGTTTGAATGCAATAAATGACATCAGGAAAATCAAGTACCTGTCGAACCTCTTATTGGTTTTTCCCATACTCCACATAAGAATGATGTCAGAGATCATTCCCATACATCTTGCGTATGTATAAAAATCTTCTTTTGCCTTCTTTCATTATTTAGAAAATATCCAATAAATAGAGTGAGAAAATGAGAAAACATTTCCCCGATTCAGAGTGCAACTCATTTCTTGTTAGGGGTAACTATGAAGGTATTTGGAGGAATTTTTTTTACCAATATCTGAGACAAGACTCTACAGTAGATCCCTGAAAGTGTAAGGAAAATCCAAATAGATACATCACAGCATTTAGAAATAAACATGCTTCTCTTAAGCCTATTTTCCTAGAAGACAAAAAGCTGTTAACTGAATAAATTATAAGCATTGCATTACAACAGATGACAGCAGTCACTGACAAAGAGTTAGTTGCTCAATAAAATACAAATAAATTTATTCCTTTGCTCATTCACTCCTTGCAAGCAAAATCCTTTCTACATAAAGCTCTCTAGAAGACACTGTGTAAATGGAATGTCCAGACACAGAGTTGACAGTTTGTCCTGTGTAATTTTTAGCTCAGTTATCTAAGGTATACAATTATTTTTAAAAGGTTTCATTGTTGTTGTTTGTTTGATTGATTGATTGATTCGTTGGTTTTCTTGAGAAAAGGTTTCTCTGTGTAACTGTTCTTGCTGTCCTGGAACCTGATTTGTAGACTAGGCTGGCCTCAAACTCAAAAGAAATCTGTCTGCCTCTACCTCCTGGGTGCTTGGATTAAAGTTGTGTGCCAACAACCCCTGCAGTATACAGTTATTCACTACTCAAATACTTTGGTTGTTTTTTTTATTGGTTTGCTTGTTTTTAATAAACTTCAAAGATATTTGGGATTTTGCTTTCCTTTTGTCAGGATGATTTTCCTTAACAGACTCTGGAATTAAGAACCTAAAGAAATCCTGTAATCTTCTTAAGAGGTTTTATAATTATTAACTCTCTTAAGGATATATCTTAAGATATAACACAGTAATATCTTAACTGTGTTAGATACTATTTTTATAAATATGCAGATGAGGAGAAAAGGTCACAGTACAGTCTGTTTTTGAGAACTAGCAATGGGATATAATAACCACACATATAAAGTTCCTAAGAGCTCAAAGTGCAGCATGGGAGGTTCTGATGCTCTATAACAATACCTATTCTCCAGACTCACCAAAATATAGTCTCCTCCACTTAGAAGTCACTGAACAACCAATATTACTATCATTCATCTAGGGAGCCACTGTATTAAGAAAATGACACTCATGCCCGGTGCCACAACTCAGCCATGTTCATCCTTTCTTCCACATGCATCCGGAATGCTTTTAACTGCCATTACCATCATTTCCTTAGACTCTTCACTCTTTTGAGGCATTTTTGTCATGGTTTGTTTGTTTTTGATTAAGTCTACTTCCATTTCAGGTTGAATTCAAACTCTAAATCTTACTGCCCCAGCTGGTCATATAATGGGGCTGTGTGTGTGGCCTACTATATCTGACCCCATTGGCTTTTAACAGAAATGAGACTTCATAGCTGTAGCCTCTCGGCCATTTCCTGGAAACAAAATCTCACAGCAAATTCCCTGTGCTTCTCCCCTTACAAACTTACTGCCTGCCTCTTCCTCTGCAATGATGCCTAAGCTTTAGGTACAGGCATTTGTAGTAGATGAACAGGTTGAGACTGGGAAACACACACTCTCTTCTTTCCTCTGCATTTTAATTGGCTGTGGTTTTCTGTAATGATTCCATCTGTTGCAAAGAGAAATTTCAACTCTAGACCAAGAGCTATGGTCAACTAGAGAGATCTAAGAGCAGGAGAAGTGATCTTCCCTGGGAGGAGCACCCAATAGGTTATCCAATAGCAAGTGACAATCCCTGAGTTCATATACACGCATGTAATCCCCCACACACATTTAAAGAAAAAGGAGCCATGAATTTGAGACTGAGTGAGGGATACATGGACAAGGTTAGAGGGGAGAATGAGAAGGGGAGAAATAGTGCAATTATAATTACAAAACATATTTAAAGTTAAATGGTTTATTCTTCAGACAATGATTTGTTTTACAGCCTCCTTTTCCTTTGATATTTTACCAACTAGTTCTGAAAAATATTTATTAGTGTTGGCTAATTGTCTTCAGTTATATTTAGATGAAGTCATTTACATGGAGTTTAGTTACCACATAATCTTATCTGCCATAGCCACTATAATATATTAGACTTTGTTTTCCGACAATAAAACACCTCAATTTTTCGCTTTATGATGGAAAACTTCAATTTACATTTTCTAGTAAAAGTCCTTCAAAAGAGGAACAAAAAAAGTTCTAGAAAAGATCTTGAATAAGGAAAAGATAGAGGGTAACTGAATATTTCAATATAGGAGCAAGTTGGAACTTCAGGTCATAATAACCATTGTTTTGATAAAGGTAGAGAATTATTTTATCTCAAGATTGTTATAATCAGAAAACACAGTTTGGATGGTTATAGAACAAGAATATAAAAGAGGCTATTGACTACTAGCCTTAATTGAAATTAATGGTAATTTTTAAAAGATTAATTATTATGATAAAACTAGTTTTGAAAGTTTTATAGAAGAATGAATCTAATTAAATAATAGTTTAAGTAATATGTGAGTCTTCAGAATGTAAGCATGAGGAGGATAATAATCTAAGGCCCCTTCCTCTCCTTTCTACTGAATACAATAAATAGGAAACAAAATGCTGGCAATTATGAAAAATATACTATAACCACCAAGAGGAAGGCAGGCTACCTACAGTAGAAAAAACATTAGTCTAGCTGTGCTGGTACTGCCTGCGCACAACATAGCTGTAAGAAATTATGCAAATTCACCAGTCCACTTACCTGTCAAGTATGTGTTGATACTTCCAGGCATGAGACTGGCTGTCCTCAGCTAAAGGGCATCTGAGAGAGGGTGGATTAGTGATTGCAATGCATAGAGTATGAACTGATTACATTATAAAATCTGATATTTTAAAACTATTGTATTAGTGGTCTAAGTAAACCTACCCAACCATATTTAACATGAACAAGGAAAGATAAAACCAAGTCAGGAACATTACATGAATTAGGTTCATTTATAAAGTGTGAAGGGATCTCTCTCCTGACAGAAGCTTAATGTCTTGACATTTTGGGTCTTTAAAACTGGGTTGGTATAAAAGTTGCTGTTATAAAAACATGAAATATTCCTGTAAAGAAGTAAATATTTTAAACCATTGAAAAGATAAATACTTCCTGTTTTTATCTGGATTTATATAAATATATACAACATAATTAATAGGCATATTATGATATTTGTGCATAAATATTTTTGGAGTATTACATATTGTAATCATGGGATGAAATATGATTTTATAGTACTTCAAAATAAAAAGTCTATATTTTAGTTGAATAAGTAAACTTAAGTTAAAGTGGTACACAGTATTTCAAACAAATGTAAAAATTGTACAGACAAATAATTCAATAAAAGGCAAAAATCATCTTTTATCAGCAAAATGAATGGAGCAGATAAAACAGACTATTGCATTTTGAAAATCCATCATTTCCCTGAAAATAGATGATGCATGTTAAAATGCCTATTCAAAATTTCACTATAAAATAAAAAAAAATTGTCCACATTCAAGAATCAGACTGAAAGGAAAAAAATAAAATATGGATGTAATAATTAAATAAAGTAAGTATTACATGTTCACACAGAAAGAGTTTATAGAGCTCATAACATATAGTGCTCACTATCCCTTATATTTTTATAAGAACATTTATTTCATCTCAGGGACTTTTTGTTCTTTTGCCCTTTG
Organism: Ellobius talpinus; assembly: GCA_001685095.1. Taxonomy (NCBI): domain Eukaryota; kingdom Metazoa; phylum Chordata; class Mammalia; order Rodentia; family Cricetidae; genus Ellobius; species Ellobius talpinus. The sequence goes on from LOJH01031605.1 coordinate 28,517, forward strand.
ACATTCATTTATACTTAGGTAAGCATGTTAGATAGATTCAATGGGGGGTATGCCTGCAATAAGATCTTTACGCCAACATTCACCAGAAGGAGAAAATATTCAAACAATTATTTTTAAGAAGTAACAGCCTTTGGATGGGTAAACACAGACTAGAAAAGTTTATACTAAATGCTTTAGCGCTAACAGAAGGAGGTTGGCTTGGCACAAGATGTGTCCTTTTTGGTACTTTACATAGGATGGTGGTGTTATGTTTATAAAGCTACACCACCTTGCACCAATTCATTTTTAAAAATTTAAAAGTATTTATTTAATTTTATTTTCTGTGCTTAGTTTCTTTTGTCTGCATTCATGTGCATTCACCATATACTTGCCTGGTGAATGTGGAGGTCAGAAAAGGGCATCAGATCCCCTTAGAACTAGAGTTACACACAGTTGTTGGCTACCATGTAGGTTCTGGGTATCAAATCCTAGTCCTCTAGAAGATCAAACTGTGTGCTTAACCACTGAGTCATCTCTCCAGCACCACCACATATTCTTCAAAACCATTTCTAAACTTTTAAAATTACCTTTCTTCCAGTAATATACCAGATCCAAGTACTTAATCTAATTAATATATTAGAAATATGGGTCAGATAATATATTGACATATAATGTCAGCATTGTAGAAACCAAAAATGGATAGCATGTGCAGACATGCATGTTTTGATTTGATTGTAAAGATTGCCATGCATACAAAGAATATATATATAGTAAAATAAGTAATTGTCTTATATATGGCAGAGAGCCTGAAGCACTCCTTTTCTTCCTTTGTATTTTAAAAAGCAGAAATTTTAATCTTAGTTTAACATGAGGACAAGAGACACACATAAGTATGTAAGATTTTTATTTCCCAAAAGGAAACTGCAGTGTGCTCTGTTGAAAATACCACGACTCATTTTCCAGACAAGCTCTTGACACTGATGCGTGGAATCAGTGAAAAATGAGAGCAAAAGGCGTCTTGTGCTTGATTAAACAGCCACGGCCTAAAGTTCTCAGGCCATCAAGAGTTCCTGAAAAATATGGATGGATTTTTATTAATTGTAGCAAATCAAATAGAGCACACAGAAATAAAATTAACTTGCTTTATGGCAGATAGAATGAAATTTGCTGTTTATGGACTTTTACTGGACCGTTTTAAGATGCCTTTCATAATAACATCTTAAATGTTGGTGCTAGTTTTCCCAAGAGCAGTCAGCTAGTGAGGGAAGGAACGGAGCAGGGTGCATCAAATTTAAATTATTTGAATTCTCTCCAAAAGCCTGTTTGAGGAAAAAATAGCCAACCTGCTTTTTTGGCAAATGATAAAAGAGTACTGTAAAGTCGAAAGCTGTTACATGGGCCAAAACCTTAGACTGTAAAATTGAGAAACCTCACCCTATGCCCTTGCTTCTCCATACTCCTTGTAATAATTTTAAAATAAAAGTGCTTGCTGATAGAAACCCAAGGCTGATTGAACAATGTCTATCCTCACGAGTTTGAAAGTTTTGTTCTATGAATGTAGGTTGTAAAATGTTTGGTCATAATCATGACGGTTAATGGTGGTGGCTCAGAGACAAAGACCAGCATGAACTCATGTTTGCAACTCCTAACTGTACTCAATATTTGCACACTTTTCGGAGACCAAGAGTGAGGCTTTGCTATTATTTGACCTTTTATACATACTCATCCACTTTCAATTATGTATACTTAAGAGTAGCTGTTTTGAAGCTTTAATTACGATATGTAGAATTATTAAAATATGTTTATCATTCTTTGTATTTCTTAGGTCATCACTTCCATCTATTTTACCTTTCATAAGGGCACTTATCCCACTGCCTGAGGATCATAATATAAGTAGAAGATGAAAAGCATGAGAGACAAAAAATAGGAGACACTCAGCTTACAAGCTTCATTAGTCTCAATACTAAAATGTTATCAATAATTTAGAAAATATCTATTCTTTTCCACTGACCAACAGAAATGAGTAACTACTCACTAGAGGTTTTATAGTGAAACTAATTATGTATTCTGGAAGTGACCACAAAAGAAGAGCAATTTTAGTTCGTTTTTTTCCCAGAAATTCACAAATGGCAAGTTTGGAATAAATATAAACAAAGAACAAACGAACCCAGAGTGTACACCTCTAGGAAAGCACACCCAACAACACAGAGCAGAATGCCTTCAAGAAATGCAACCATTTGAGGAAAAATGGGGTTTCTGGCTTTTGGTCAAATAAAAACTAGCCGGTCTCCCTAACAAGGTCTTATACGAACTGGAATGGAATACTTGACTAAACTAGAATTAGCCAAAAAAAATCACCTGCAAATACAATTGTAATAAATGGTAAGAAAAGTCTATTTAAAAAAAACCATATTTTGCTTTATATATTAAAAGGATAGTTTAAGTAGCAATGCTGAAATATTCCCAAGTATTGTTTTGTGATATCAGGTAACTTTAGTACCTCTTACATGTATAAAATTGAAAAAAAGATGATTATTAAAAGCAAGATGACGCCAGGCAGTGGTGGCACATGCCTTTAAATCCAGCACAGGTGGATCTCTGTGGGTTTGAGGCCAGCCTGGTCTGCAAGAGCTAATTCCAGGATAGGCTCCAAAGCTACAGAGAAACCATGTCTAGAAAAACCAAAAAAAAAAGCAAGATGATGACTGAACTTACATTGATGTTACATTAGATTCTCTCTGGAATTATGTCGAGTCAGAATAGGGAGTTTTTAGGTGAAGTGTTAAAATATTTAATGATAAGTTTTAAAGTGTCATTTCTAATAAATTCACTAAAAATTCCTAAAATGGATTTCACCATGATTATCTTGCTTGCATATAGTAGTTTCAGCTATATGAGACTCAATTTAATTTACAACCTGTCAAAAATTTAAAAAATAATTATTTTATGTAGAGACTATCAAAGGCAAGAGGGAAGGGGTACTGGCCTGGCCTGAGCCCTCAAGACTCAGAGATACCCTGTAATGGTATCTTCAAGACTCTTATTCACATAAAATCAGATAATGTGCTATCACACGGAAAGAAATACAACCTATAATCTCAGTTGTGTGTCTTGACAAATGAAAGATCCACAAGAATCAGTATATTGCTTAATAAAAAGAAACAAAAGAATTTGCGGATGAGTTATTACAAAATGAAGTGATATTTCTTAACTAGAAAGAAACATGCTTGGAGAAAGATGAAAGCACACTAGAGAGACTGCGTGGGGGCTCCTGAGAAAAGAGTCCTGTCTATTATAGACTTTAAATGTAAGGGTCAAGAGCAATCATCAGGGAAAGAATGGTACACTTAGTGGGGCTATGGGCTGCAGAGTTTCAGTTCAGTGTCTTCCCACTAGATCTCTCTACTCCTGTGCTGGCTTCCAGTTATACCTCAAAGGATTACTGAGGAACATTATCCCTCCAGACTCTTTTCTGATGAATGAGATTACAGAGTATCTTTAAGGATGCCTTGGATAAGATTATAATCGGATAATACCATCGTCTGAGCTGCTATGCTTGTATGCAAAGTTTAGAACTGTTCTTTGTTTTGTTTTTTAACTATAAATGAGTTTTGTGGTAAGATTTATAAAAATCTGCTTACTCCACGTCCACCTTTTCTTATTCCTTTCAGGCATGCGAAAAGCCATATTTTTAGGGTGGCTTTGGTGGCTGCTGACCTTCAGCAGTCCAGCTCCCTGAGGGAACTTCATCAAGATACTAGGAAGACTTTCACACTCCCAAATCATTTGGAGGGGAATCCATAGACAGGATCTAAAGGAAGCAATGGTATAATCTGTCAATCCAACTTCTTCTTCATGTGTTCTAAGCACTTCAGAAAATCCTGTAGAAGGAGAGCGGCGGGCCGCTTCCCGCCAACTTTACACACGAAATAATTACACGGAAACTGTATTCATTTAAGCACTGCCTGGCCCATTAT
>LOJH01031606.1:5167-16784 GCA_001685095.1 Ellobius talpinus
AACAACCTAGATGCCCCTCAACCAAAGAATGGATAAAGAAAATGTGGCAATTTATACATTAGAGTACTACACGGTGGGAAAAAATACAATGACATATTGAAATTTCCATGCAAAGGGATGGAACTAGGAAAAAACATCCTGAGTAAGGTAACCCAGACCCAGAAAGATGAACATGGTATATGCTTACTCATAAGTGGATACCAGCTGTGAAACAGCTATAGTTCATGATCCTAAAGAAACTAAGTAACAAGGTGAACCCTAAGAAAAACATAAATACACCTGGAAAGTCAAAATACACAAGATTGCCTGAGAAAATTGGGAGCATAGGGTGGTGGGAATAAGAAAGGCTGAAGGGGAAGATGGGGGACAAGGGGAAGGAAGAGGAAAACTTGAGGGAACAGGATAGTCGAGATGGAGGAAGGACAGAGATGAGAGCAAGGAAAAAGATATTGTGATTGCGGGAGCCATTATTAGGTTAGCAAGAAACCTGGTTCTAGAGAAATTCCCAGGAATCCACAAGAATGACCACAGTTAAGACCCTAAGCAATAGAAGAGAGGGTGTCAAACTAGCCTTGCCCTGTAGCCAAACTGATGGATATCTTAAATATCACCATAGAACCTTCAACCAGCAACACATAGAAATAGAGGCAGAGACCTGCATCAGAGCACTGGACTGAGCTCCCAAGGTCCAGTTGAGGAGTGGGAGGAGTGAGAATATGAGCAAAAAGGTCAAGGCCCTGATGGGAACACCCACTAAAACAGTTTATCTGAGCTAATGGGGACTAACAACTCCAAAGAGACAGGGAAGGAAACAATATAGGTCCAAATTAGTCCCTCTGAATATGGATGACAGTTGTATGGCTACAGGAAAATGGATGGAACTATAAAAAACTAATCCTGAGTGAGGTAACCCAGACCCAGCAAGACAAACAATGTACTCACTGATAAGTGGATATTACTTATATAGTAAAAGAAAACCCAAACCAAGCTACAGTGCATAGCTCCAGAGAAGTTAGGGAACAAGAAAGACCCTGAGAGGAATGCATGGATCACCATAGAAAGGGGAAATACATAAGATACCCTGAGGAAACTGGGTGTAGGGGGTACAAGAGAGAGGATGGGGAATGAGAAAATGAGGATGGTGGAGTTGGTGGAGGGGCAGAGAAGGAAAGCAATGAAAGAGATATCTTGATAGAGGGAGCCATTGTAGGGTTAGAGAGAAACCTGGTGCTAGGGAAATTCTCAGGAATCCATAAGGATGACCCCAGATAAGACTCAAAGTAATACTCTAAAGAGGGTTCCTAAACTGGCGTTCTCCTGTAATCAGAGTGGTGACAGGCCTAATTCACCAGTCCAGTAACTGATGGAAGCAGATGCAAGAATTTGTGGCTAATCACAGGGCCAATCTCTGAGATCTCAGTCTAGGAGAGAAAGGGGGGATTATATGAGCAGTGGAGAATCAATATTATAGCAAGGAAACCCACAGAGACAGCTTGCCCAAGCTAGTGGGAGATCAGGGACTCTGGACTGACAGCTGGAGATCCTGCATGGGACTGTACTAGTCCCTCTGCATATGGGTGACAGTTGTGTGGCATGGTCTGTTTGTGAGAACCCTGGCAGTGGAACCAGTATCTATCCTTGTTTCAAGATTTGACTTTCTGGAGTCCATTCCTTGTGGTGTGATGCCTTGACTAGCCTTAATGCAGGTGGGAGGAGCTTGGTCTTATATCAATTTGATGTACCTGGCTTTGTTGTCTCCTCATGGGAGGCTTTACTCTTTCTAAGGAGTAGATGGGGTGAGGGAGGCAGGGGGAGTGGAATGAGGAGTGTGAGGGGAAACTGTAATTGGTTCATAAAATTAATTAAAAAAGACAAAATAATAAAGCTATCTAGAATTCAGTGAAAATAACTATACAGCATAATCAACCTAATGGGACACAATGAAAATGATGCTAAGATGAAATTTCATAACATTAAGTGTCTACCTAAAAAATATTGGAAAGTTCTCATACAAGCAACTTAAAAGCACACCTGAAAGCTCTAGAACAAAAAGAATAAGCATATCCAAGAAGAGTGTATGGCAAGAGGTATTCAAACTGAGGTCTGAAATCAATAAAATAAAAACAAAGAGAAGAATGCAATGAATCAATAAAACAAAGAGTTGAATCTTTGAGAAATTCAACAAGATAGACAAACTGTTGTCCAATCTAACTAAAAAACACAGAAAGAATAATCAAAATAAAAAAATCAGGAATGAGAAGAGGGACATAACAACAGATACCGAGGAAGTCCAAAGAATCACTAGATCACACATTTAAAAACATTAGTCCAATGTTTTCACACCATCTCATGATAAAAGACCTGGAGTGATTAGAGAACCAAGGGACATTCACCTAAACAAAATAACGACAATTTCCAGCAAGGTTATTCTCAACATCAAATTAAATATTAAGAGCAATTCCACTAAAATCAGGAACAAGTAAAGGTTGTCTACTCACTCCACATTTATTCAGTATACTACTGGAAGTTTTAGCTTGAGCAATAATGCAACTGAAGGACATAAAAGATATACAGATTGGAAAGGAAGAACTCAAAGTATCATTACTTACAGATGATATGAAAGTACATAGAAGTAGCCCTAAAAATTTCACCAGGGAAAAATCCTAGAGCTGATAAACTCATTTAGCAAAGTGACTGGTCACAAAAATCAGGATCCCTCTTATACACAAATGACAAATGAACTGACTAAGAAATCAAGGAAGCAACACCCTTCACAATAGCCTCAAATAATATAATGCATTTTGGGGTAACTCTAATCAAGCAAATGAAAGACTTCAAATTCAAGAAAAAAATAAAAAAGATATCAGAAGATGGAAATATCTCCCATGCTCATGGATCAGTAAAATAAACAGAGTAAAAATGGCCATCTTATGAAAAACAATCTATAATTTCAATTCCCATCAAAATTTCAACACAATTCTTCATGGATATTAATAGGACAATTATCAACTTCATATGTAAAAGAAAAACACTCAGAGTAGCTAAAACAATCCAGAACAAGAAAAGAAAAAAACTGTTAAATGTTTCACCATTCTCTATTTCAAGTTGTACTACAAAGCTACAGTAATTAAAAAAAAACATGGAATTGGCCTATAAACACACATGTTAATCGATGGAATTGAAGACCCAGACATAAATCCACATGCATTTGTGCTGTGGGATATCTTTCTGTTTGTTGTGAATATGTGTTGTTCTCATTGGTTGATAAATAAAGATGCTTTGGCCTATGGCAAGGCAGGATAGAGCCAGGCAGAAAATCCAAGCAGAGACAGAGGAGAATAAAGATGAAATATGGGATACACTGACCAGACAACAAGGAAGTAACACATGTAAAAAATGAAGTAACAAGCCACAAACCAGTGGCAAAACAAGACTAAAAATATATGTGCTGATTTAAATGTAAGGGAAAGCTAATAATAGGCCTGAGCCACTAATCAAGCATCTACAAATAATATTAAGCCTCTGAATAGTTGATTATTTGGGAACTAGCAGACAGGAGAGAAATCTCTGATTGCACATATGGACACCTGATTTTTGAAAAGAAGTCAGAAATATGCACTGGAAAAATATAACATCTTCAACAACTGATTCTAATCAAACTGGATGTCTGCCTGTAGAAATACACAAATAGATTCATTTTTATCGTGCTGCACAAAATTCACGTCTCATTGAATCAAAGGCATTAAGATAAAACCAGATACACTGATTCTCATAGAAGAGAAAGTGAGGAGCACCCTTCCCTTAAATGTATTGGCACAAGAGAAAGCTTCCTGAAGGAAACATGAATAGTGCAGATATTAAGATCAACAATTAATACATGGGACCTCATAAAACTGAAAAGCTTATGTAAGGCAGAAGACATTATCAACTAAACAAAGAGAGCAATTACAGAATGGGAAAAGAATTTTTCCAAATCCACATCCAATAGAAGGCTAATATCCAAAAATATATAAATAACTAAGAAACTAGATATCAAAAATTGAAGTAATCCATTTAAAAATGGGGTACACAAACTCAAATGGCTGAGAAACACTTAAATAAATGTTCATCATGCTTATCCATCAGGGAAATGCAAATCAAAACTACCTTGACATTCTACCTTATATCTGTCAAAATGGTTAAACCTCAATAACAGCTCATACTGGAAAACATGTGGAGCAAAGGAAACACCCATCCACTGCTGATGGGACTGTAAGCTTGTACAGACAGTATAGAAATAATTATGGTAGTTTGTCAGACATTTTGGATTTGATCTACCTCAAGATCCAGTTGCACCACTCTTGGGCATATACCCAAAGGATACTGCATCCTACCAGAAGTACTCTTGCTCAGTGTTGTTCATTGCTACTTTATTCATGATAGCCAGAAACTGGAAATATCCTAGATGTTCCTCTGTTGCTTTTTCCCTCTGAGCTGCCCCATGGGAGAAAAGGACATGTAGGAACCAGTTAATAACTAAGACACCAGGAGACAGGCTGAATGCACCAAGCTCAGTTTATTCAGGAAGAGGAAAGCTTTATATATCCTCTACCTAATCAGGAAAAATTAAGGGTTTTCTTAAAATTATCCCATACTTTAATTAGTCACTTTCCAAAGACATGGCCTGAACCTTAGTTATATTTTATTGATGAATTTGTTCTTGGAGTAATATGGAATAATTTAGGAATTTCTTTCTGCTAATAATATTTTGAGCTAATTGAAGCCTTTCCAGGGAGGCATTAGAAACCTGGTATTGCATGAGACATCACTTTATATTGAGGGTCACAATTCAGCAGTGACATGTCTCTTATCAATGTTAATTTCTCAGCCAAGAGGTCAGTTTGTTGTTGTAATATGTGTATGGCCTGATGAAAGGTGTTGATTGATTACCTCTTGGGCATGTAAAACCTCAGCAGTCTGAGCAACCATTTGATTTAATGTATCAGCCATAGTGGTTGCTTGCATTAGTGGTACCATTCCAGCCACCACTCCTCCTATTGCAAGCACAATGGATGCAATACTGGTGGCTGTGATTCCAAAATCTAATTTTATTCTATTTATAATTTCTATATGTACCTGAACCATAGTGGTAATTGTGTGAAAAAGGGTTGAATTGAAAATAGAAACCCAGAAGACTGCTGGTTCTTTCATCAGAATGTATGTTGCTGAGTTTCCCAGCTGGCAGGTTGTTAGGGAGTGTGTCTCAAGAGAACAATTGAGGGTATCAATGACATTGGAGGCATTCATTACCAGGGAGAAGGGGGGCTGGACACAGAGTAGGTTGGCCTTCAGATATTTTGATGTGTTCATGTCACATGCACTGTACTATTTTTTGTAAGCATCCATTTGTTAGAATACTTTCTATGAAAGTAGGTCCCATTAAAGAGACAACCACCCTTTAAAATGTTAAGGGACATAAATCAAGACAGTCAGAGGGGTCACATAAATCCCCACTGCCCATGATAGAACCAGATTGAGATATTATGGGTTCCCTGAGAACATGTGGAGTAAGGTGGGAGGCATCAGTTAAAGTGAGCTTCCACAAGCCAAGTTTGAGATTATTAGGCTGTACCAGATAATCCCTAGACCACCAAGAGCCTATAGCAGGTTGGTAATGTTCTCAAGGGATGGGAAGTCCTATGGAGGTGTGCAGTCTGCATTTGTGGACATCAAGGTAAAACTAGTCAGGATAATGTTGGAGGATCCCTTGGAAATTTGAAGTCATTGAGGGGGGCAAGAAGCTCCATGCCCAGCATGATTGGTTCCATTGGTGGCATTGCCATGAAAGTCTCCCATGGTCATATTATATAATCATACACAGGGAATGGTTGAGGAAACATTTGTGGTAAATAAGAAAATTTTATTTGTGGACCAGGTGCCTCCTAGTTTTAATGCTGTGATGACATGATCCATAAAAGGCAATCCCAGACTTGTATTAGAGGAAAATAGAGCTGGATATGAAGGAAAGTCAATAATTATGGGTAAGAGAACAGAGAGCACCAGGACAAGGGCCCAGAAATACTCTGCAAATGTGGGACAATTTAGGAGCAGGGAGTAGAGCAAATACGTTACCTTTTCTGGACCTCCTCCTCCTTTTTCGGGGCTGCTTGATCTTTAGCAGGCTGAACATCTCTTGAGGGTACCCATATCAGCATGGTGGCTCCTTATGGAAAGATACAAGCATATCCTAGCCCTTGAGTCAAGTGTGAAGCTGGGATTGCCACTGGAGAGTGATGAGGTCCCTCCATCACACCACTCAAAAGGCTATATCCCATGGCAAGTAAGCCCAACGTTTTTATGCCAGACTCAACCCTGCTTCATCAAAACTGAGGAAACTTATGCAAAAGAGTACTTCCACCAAAGCCAAATTAGGGTCCTGCTTTGCTTCAGGAGAGATTACCTACAACAAGAGCTCCTTAATTGTGCGGTTTGCATGCTCAACAACAGCTTGGCCCTTGGGATTGTTGGGGATACCTATAGTGTGAGTGATCATCCAAGAAGTCACAAAGTCATTAACTTGCTATGATGTGTAAGCAGGGCCATTATGGCCCATGGCACTCCCATTATTAACATTGCTGGTTTTAAGGCTTTAATAGCATTAGCTTCCTTTTCCCCTGGCAATGCAAGGGCATAGGTAAGCATAGGCAGCAGGTCATGAGGGTTAACAGCCACTCTCTGGAGGGGTGAATGGTGCACAGATTTCACAGGACCTGGACAGGTGCTTGCATTGAGAAACTGGTAATTCAAGAAGAAGCTTATGTTGGTTTTGAGGAGAGAGGTGACATTGTTGATGCAACATCCTAGCTTGTTCTAGCAAGTCAATAGATGCTGTCATTATTATAGCTTCTGTCTTTTCATTTTCTTTTAACCAAAATTCCTGGTAATTTGGTGTGCAACTGAATGTGAGACAAATACTATAGATAACTTATTTAGCCTAACAGATCTTGTATTAACATCATTGTACTTGCAATTGAATTTAGGGAATCTTGAAAAGGCAAGGTCATGGGCTGCTTTTACAGTATACTGACTTTCAGAGAATATGCTAATGGTCTCATGTTGGCATTCAACTAAGACTTTTAAGAGCTCCAGTAATTCCCCTAGTTGTATAGACTCAGAATTAGGTATTACATGTGTGATGTCCTCATCACTTTGTATTTTTATTAATATTTCATATTTGAATTTATTTGCATTTGAGAAGGCCAGAGTCACATAGGAGATAGACCTAGATGATGGTATTGAGTAGGTTGGAATCTCAATCAGTAGAGAAGGGAGTTCAACCAGGATTTTGTTCTTTAGGAAGTGATTATCTACTGATCCCATAAACCCAGAGACCATCTCTTCTGAAGGGTATGTATCCACTCACAATGCCTGGGTATTTTTTAATGGAAAGAAAAATATTGCTTTCTCTGGTTTTCTCCCATATTTTCTCCAGGTGAGCATTTACTTCTTGAGCACAAATTGAAAGGTCTGGTCAAACTTGGAAGTGACTTTGTGTAGATCAGAGTGGGCTTGATGAAGCCACATTAATTGGTCTTCCTGCCACAATACACCAAGGATTCCCTTTGGTGACCAGAGAAACAGTGCCAGGAGACACTTTTCTGTTTTGTGGTGCTGCAACTTGAATGTTAATAACAAAGTAAATATTTTTTGTAGAACAACTTTTGCCTCTCAAGGTAGGGTCACTTTTTTCTGAGGGGCACCTTGGGCCCTCAAGGAGAACATGTATTTCATCTCTAGCTCAGGGACAAGCAGGATTGGTTTAAACCAATTGATGGCACCACATCATTTCTGTAAATCAATAAGGGTATATTTATCCTTTGAGCTAAGTTTTAAGGTAAGAGACGGAATATATTTAGCAATAGAAAATCCTAAGAAGGAGAAGGCTAGCACAATCTGGATCTTTTCTGGTGCCACCATTAGCTTTAGAGAGGCTAGATCCTGGGACTGAAAATTGACCACCTTTTGCAAGCATTTCTTGTTAAGGTGAGTCAGCAGCAAGTAATTTAATGGACTAGAAAAATATCCTTTGAGACATTTATCAAGGTTTGGGCAACATAAAGCTGTCACATGAAAGGACTATTTTTCATTCATTGGGGCAGGACAGTACATTAAAACCTCTGGACCGGGTTCCCAAACCATAAAGGCAAAGTGGTTCCTGCCCTGTGGGGCAAAAGGAATTTGAAAGAAATAGCCTCTTAATATCTAAGATGGTGAGAAGGGAGAATTGTAGACAGAGGCTGCTTTTTTTGTTCCTGGACACCTAGACCAAAAATAATCAATGAAAACTATTAAAATACTGTTTGGCCTATTATCTTATGTATATTTCCCAGTTAGCTTGTATATCTTAAATTAACCCGTCCCTATTAATTTGTGCATCATCATGAGGTTGTGAACTATTGGCAAGGTTTTAGCTGAGTCTCCCAGGTGTCTTTCTCATTCAGTGGCTACATGGCATCTCTCTGACTTTGTCTTCTTTCCTCCTCTATCTGCTTGGAATTCTCACCTTGCTCTATTCTGCTAAGTCACTGGCCAAAACAACTTTATTCATTAACTAACAAAAGCAACACATATATGGAAGGACTTCCCACATCAAGGAATGGTGCTAGGAAGTGGCAAGCCTGTTTGAGCTGATACCATTTTTTTCCATTTGGTCATTAATTGCCCTGAGGCCCTGTAACAGGTGGTATTTTCCAGATTTTTTGGTGTTATGAAGTTAGGGTTACTGTGTTTATAAATGGATGGTTCTTTGTGACCCAATCTTAGTTATTCAGTCATTAAGGTTTTTATATGGATACTTTGGTCTCAATAATAGGCCACTGTTTTACCAGATATATTGGACCAAGAGACATTTAATGGCAAAAGGTGGAATGACTAAGGATCTTAGGGGAGCAGTGGCCCTTAGAATTTGGGTGCGGATCCTGAGTAGGGTTGCAGTGAACCATGACCATCTTCTCATGGACTACAATGTCATCAATGTTATCTCTTGTGAAGACAACCACCAATGTCCTCCAGGATATCCTATCTCCACAGGTTATGGTGTACATTGGCTATAATAGGTTGAATTGCACCCCTATTTCCATTCAAACCTTTCCGGTGCACAAGATGGGTGGTCATTTTTGAGTTTTGTTTTCCCCCTTATGCTGCTAATTAGCAAGGCCTGTTTAAGTTTCTGATGAGGGAAGTGGAGTGCCTCATTTTTAGTAAGTATAGTTGCATCTGCACCTGTATCTGCCAGCATTTGCATGGGTTGCCCATTGAGGAATAGGGTTTTCTTGGATGGGTATGGAAAAACTGGCAAAGTCCAAAAAGCCTTAGGATGGAGGATAATTGAGGGGGTCACTCCTGAGGCTACCTCTCTTTTCTTGGTCAGAAAAAAATGTGCATCCAAAGATCAGGTTCCCACATGTTTTCTAAAGAAATCCATGGCACTAAAATCACTGCTTCCATCCAAAACATCTCTAGGTCTGCAATTCTGGCCCAGACCCCTCAGCTGATTAAATGGGATTTGAGGGTCTCAATATGAGCCTTTTTACAATGATAGGGGAGACTAAAACAGGCCTAGACAGACAAGGAGAGAAATGTGTATGGAACCCTCATGTTTTGTGCTTAGTGGGAAAATTCCATGGTTCTGTAGACCAGAGCCATATGCCCACATTTTGCCTCTAGATTATGACATTCAGGCATCTGCCTTTGTTCTGCTTCCTGGGGAATCAGTCCTTATATGGAAGCACTGGGTAAACCGGTTCAGACAAAGTGCCTCTCCCTACTCACAGGTACAGAAAAATGAACATAAACAGTAGAGAGGAGGAGGGGTCTCAGCACTTACTCAGGATGAGACCAAGCAAACATAAAACACATAGGGGCCTACTCACCACCAAACATCAAAATGACCCTAATCCAAGTGAGCTTGATACTCATGCCAGGGTCACATGCTATGTTCAGGTGCCAGTTGTTGCTTTGTCCCACTGAGTTGTGTCTTGGGGCAAAGGACAAGTAGACTCAAGGTCAATGACTCAGACACCAGGAGATGGGCTGAATGCAGCAGGCTCAGTTTATTCAGGAAGGGGAAAGCCTCATACACCTTTTGTCCACCCAGGAGAGGGGAAGCAGCAGCACTGACACAAGTCCATCTTTTGTGGTGGCTGGAGACTAGTTTAGATCATCTAGTCCCATAGATTGGCAGTTGTTGCTGGGGTCCATTGCCAGACCTAGATTAGCTCAGGAGTACCATAGCACATGCCCAGACAGCTGGTTTAGCTCAGTTTAGGCAAGTAAGGGCCTGTTGCCTGTTGTCAAGTATCAGCCCACATCCCTTAACAGAAGAATGGATTTAAAAAATGTGGTACATTTACACAATGGAATATTACTCAGCTGTTAAAAACAATGACATCATGATATTTACATTTCTTCCTGTAAAATGTCTACTTTTCCTTTTGTTTTACTGGTCTATATACCCCCAATTTATTCACCTTCTTTGTTTTTCCCTTTCTTTTATTGAGGCAGGGATCTACTCTGTACCCCTAAATGACCTGGAACTCATGTATAAAAGAGCTTGACTTGAACTTGTATAGCAATCGACCTGTATCTGCATCCAAAGTGTAGGGATTAAAGAAAAGTATGCCACCTCAACTAAGTTTCACTCTTCTCTCTTAACACCTATCTCATGGGTATTCTCTCACACTATCCTAATTATTAGAATTTAAGTATTCACTCAGTTGTTTTTTAAAGCCATGTTTTTCCATTCCTGAATATTACCTTCTCTTCTCACCTATTTACCTGTTATGCTTCATTTACTAAAATCCATAACCTTGGACATTAGTGTGGTTATGTATGTAAAGAAATTATGTGGAAGCAGTACTACTTAGCATGTAAAAATTACTGTGATAACTTTCATGATAGTTACTCATGTTGTTGTTAAGATTATTCCAACTGATAGTCCCACTATATTAAATAAGTATCCTGGAGACCTAAAATTAAGAAAATGAAATATTAGAATGGTGGAGCAGTAGCAGCTATTATGGCACTAACATCCAAGGTGTCCTCAAATCTGAAATACTTTAGGTACCAACATGGGCCCATGAATGGAAAAGTTTTCATCTGTACTCATGGCAAATCACAGGCAAAATTCAGGTTTACTGAAATATTTTGTGAAATGATTAGGCTGTATATATAAGCATATAGGCAACAAATGAATTTTGTTTTCAAACTTATGTCAAATCTCCAAGATATCTATTTATAAATATTTCAAATTTTAATTAACAGGGATTTTCCCTCAGCTAACTTTCTCTGAAACCTTGATTTCAATTGTCCTCCCACTGATCTAAGACTGACAGATTGTGTTTTAAACCATTTCCATGGTCCTTGCTCACCTCCTCTCCCTGTTGAGAAAGTCTGAATTTCATGATAATATAATGAATGTTGTTTTTATACTCTTCTTTAATTTCTCTGATTAACTTTCTCTGATTAATTTTGCTCACTGAGTCTTCAAAAACTGTTTATATCATGACATCCCACAAAATACCTTCAATGGTGCGGGAGAATTGTCTGTATTCTGTCAATCATGTTTTAAATAAACACT
>LOJH01031607.1:2840-17126 GCA_001685095.1 Ellobius talpinus
TCTATCTATCTATCTATCTATCTAATCTATCTATCTACCTATCTATTTTATATCCTGACTGCAGTTTCCACTCCCTCCTCTCTTCCTACTCCTTCCCCGCACAACCTCTCTACTTACCCCCATCTACTTTTCTGCTTCTGTTCAGAAAAGGGAAGGCCTCCAATTAGTATCAACAAAACATGGCAATAAGTTTCAGTAAGTATAAGCACGTCCCCTTGAGTGCTTGGCTGGGCAAGGCAATCCAGTGTGAGGAGTAGGAACCCAAAACCCAGTAAAAGTGTTAGGGACACTGTGAAAAGCATGAAGTACACTGTATCATTCCTATATGACACACATACATCATTCATGTTAAACTCCTGAATAGTTTATCTAAAGATGAGCACCACATTTGTGGTGGACCAGGATTTTAAATGCACAGTGCAGAATACGGCATTGGAGAGTACACTGGAGAAAGGCAGTCACAGATGGGCATTGAAAACATCCTAGTGGAGGTTGATAGATAGAAGGCTGATAAATGAACTAACATACTGGCACTCATAAGCATACTAGATATATTTGAACATACATGAACTGCATCAGTTAATCTCATAAACAAAATATATGATGAGTAGCAGAATCACAAAAGAATATATAAGGTGTGTTTACAAGAATTCATGAGGAAAACGAATGATACAATGTTTTGAGGATACACATCAATGTTTTAATATTATAAGAGAAAATACCATATTATAAAATTCATAAAGCCCTTATCANTCTCTCTCTCTCTCTCTCTCTCTCTCTCTCTCTCTCTCTCTTTGGATGATTAGGATTATCCAGCATCTCTTGAATGCCAGACAAGCACCATATTACTTGTGATTTTTCATCTCTAGCCAATTTTTTTATTTGTTTAGTTTTTTCTTTTGTTGTGGTTGTCTGGTTGTTTTTTTCCTTTGTTTGTTATAAATTCTATGTTACTACAATGTGTATTCCTCATTGTCAGACTGACTAGATTTAGCAGTCTGTGTCTTTTGGTGAGGGTGTTTACAGAGAGAGAGTTCACTAAAGATGGAACATCCACCTAAAGATGGACAACACATCCCATAAGCTTTTGTCACAGTATGAATTAAAAGAAAGGAAAAAAAGAAGCAAAAACAAACAAACAAAAAAATGAAACCAGCATTCATCTCTCTGCAGAAGTGAAGCCACCTCATTCCCAGGCTGCCATGCCAGACCTGTCACGATGGACATGAACTGAGATAAACCTTTCTTTCTTTAACTTGCTTTACAGGTGCTGTATCACAACAACAAGATATGTTACTCCTAGCTCAAACTTGCAATCCTCCTGTCTCAGCCTCTTGACTATGAATACATATTACCTGACCTGGTTTATAACTTCTAACATAGTCCTCGCACAGTCCTCCTGCTAGTTTTGTGTTTGTTTGGCTTATAGTCAGCCATTCAACCCCTAAGGAAAAATTACTATTTGTGGTTTGATTGCCTGATTTTCAGAGTCTCACCTAATGTTTTTATGGGTGTCTCAGATTACCTTGGACAACAGATACAATAACTCTAGGAGCATTTTAATATTTTAATAAGAAATTTAAAAAAATACTAAGCAAACATAACTTTATTACAAAAGTAAGTATGAAAGCTGGGTGGTATTGGTACACACCTTTAAACCCAGCACTGGGTAGGCAGAGGCACATGGATCTCTATGAGTTTGAAGACCAGCCTGCTCTACACAGTGAGTTGCAGGAAAGCCATGATGGCTGTCGCACAGAAAGAAACCCTGTCTTGAAAACAAAACAACACAAAAGGTAAGCACTATTTTCAACTTCAAAAGATTATTTTTGACTCTTGGTCTTGGAGTAAGTCCATGATCCGTTGGTCCCACTGCTGTGACCCTATTGTAAGACAGGAAAGCAGGGTGAAGCAAAAACGTTTCACCTCATGGCAAGGAAGCAAGAGTAAGAAAATAAATTGAGGTCCCATGATCCCTCTTAAAGGGCAGATAACCAGTGTCCAGAGACCTCATAAAAAAGTATCCTAGATGTTTGTGTTAGTTCCCAGGAACCATTCCAAGGATCAGATTTTAACATAGAGGACTTTGAAGGATATCAGTATACCTATGCGAGTTACATTGTTATTCTCACTACTGTAGATGGAAAACACCAAGATGAATAGACTTAATAGCTGTGAAGGATAAAGAACCAATCAAGGTAATGTACAAAGGGGAGGCCTGGCCAATTAAGAAAATGGTATAAAGAGCTGCAGGGAAGGACCAGTGATTATGATTATTTGTTGCTCTTCAATAGGACCTGATTCAATTCCCAGAACCCATATAGGGTGGCTCTCAATCACCTGTAGCTCCAACTCCAGAGGATCTGATACCCCTTTCCAACCCTTTCTGAACACCCAAACGTGTGTGCACACACACAAACACACACACACACAAGAAAACCACACATACAAATAAAAATAAATCTTCATTAAAAATGAAGGCATGATAAGAAATAATCATAATGTAATAAACTTAATTTGAAAATGGAATTGTGGTAGAAATGTAAAGAATACAGTAAAGTATGAGAACTTTGAATTTTTCTGACTCCCAAGTCTGATTATTATAGAATGCATTACTAGCCTACTGAAGCACTTTGCCTTTAATAGGCTGCATTAATTGCTTTCAATAGAAGACTAAGCAATCACGTGGTTTTTCCTGACTGAATTTATTCTTTCTGATTCAACAAAATTTGCCCCATTTATGACTTAAGGTATATTTAGAGTTCTCTGATTTAAGTAGGCCATTGTTTCTCTGCTTAAAGAACATTAGTTTCCTAACTTCTACTTTCAATGAAAAAAAGTATAGAACTTAGCCAAATTCAGATTGATCTATTCCGTTAATTAAAACAATAAAAACTGCACATCTATAGTAGCTAGTGAAGGCTGTCTAATATTTGCCATGGCTTGTTTCATTTCCAAGTCACAGAAAGCATATAAATTCAGGCAGCATGTTCTCTGACAGTGAAAAATCAAAGGTGAAAGTCCACTTACACTTCTTATGAACAACTAATGATGTCTGCCAAGGAAACACTTACTGCTATCAGAAACATTTTACTACAGCTGCCAAAAGATAATTACACACAACATTTTGAGATCATCCTAATGCCAAGAAAATCCTTGCACATCCTCAAGGAATTTAAAAAAAATAGTTTAAAATAATGAAGCACCGCCCATTTTCGTCTATTAACTGATTATCTGATATCAGATCCTTGCCACTTAGTTGCAGCTTAATTGCATGGTGGCCCAGCAATTTGTGAAATTGCAGGCTACTGTCATATGCACCTAAAAAGTAATTTGCATGCCACCTGCCTGTGGTTCCGAGATGACATCAGACGTTGCTGCAACAGAGAGCAAAAACGTCAGATGCTCTGAGGTCATATCAGATTGATGCTTTGGAATAAGCATAAGGATGAACACGTGTCTTATGGTAAGGCACACCTTCACCGTGTTTGGGGCCAGGGTAGACTTGGATTCAAAGAACCACATCAATCACTTTTTAGAAAGAGCAACCTGAATTGTAATGCTGTCCTCCAAATAGTCTGCTTTGAAAACTCCGAATAGCTGTTTATGTTCTGTGTCCCAGCCTCCTTGTCTTAGGGTTGAGAATACATTCTCTCACATCACAGGGGTGTAATTAACTAATGTGCCAGTACTTTCCAACCTGTGGATGAAGGTAACAGGTGCAAATTACCATTTGAAAGAGGGATTCCTATCACCAAGGCTAACTGCTGACTAGGGAGGCTTAAATCAACCCTATTTGAAGTTCTGTTATTTTTTAAATGCTGACAGAATCCACACTTACTTATAGCATCTCACACAGATAAGATGTGCTCCCTGCCCTCCGAGTCGGCCATTTCTAATGAAACAGATGGTGTGATTACAGAATGAATGGAGGAGACAGTACAGACACGGAAATCGCAGTAGCTTCTAACCATCCTGAAAAGGATCCATGGTAGCACTCCAAACCAGCAGTTGCTAACACGACTTCGATAACAGCAATTTCTAATTTCAAAAGCTTATTTGAAGTTTTTGAAAAGGTACTGAGCAGCTAGCCGCTAGGCTGTTCTTGGTCGTGCTCATTTTTAAAACGTATTGCCTATGCTAATATTATAGGGAATTTGAAAATCCAACATTTAAACCCTTGAATCCACGTGACTGTTATTTAGATAGTAAATACTGCCGAAACATAATACTAATGATGAAAATTTGTTCTCATTTACAGCCGAGTAACTTGGTTTGGATAAAAACATTAGGTAAGAGAGAAGGTTATCTACTATGATGAGGAGCATATTCATGTGCCTCTGAGGTTGAAGTAGGGAAGTGATGGAGAGGAAAACGAAAGAAGTTGACAGGGAAAGAGGGGAGTCATAGTTTAAAATACAGACACAAGAGGAAAGAGACAATGAACTAGATTTTTGCTGGATGGTATTAGTTTTAATATATTCTTTGTGGTGATTGTGTGTGTGTGTGTGATGTGCACGAACACATATATACCATACCATATATGTGGAGGCCAAAGAACAGCATCATACGTCTCTTTCTACTATGTGAGTTCCAATAAATGAACTCTTGTAGCCAGGCTTGGTGACAAAAAAAAACTTTAGTAAAGCCATCTCTCCATCCCTTGACTATGTTTCTATCCAAAAGTAACCTCTAACAAAAAGAAAGGGTGAGCTACAAACAAGAAAAAAAATTAGGCAGATAGGTATCCGAAGCAAGTCATACAAAATCTATTTCTCAAGTAAAGACATCTTTACATGGCAAAAATTCAGATTTTAACATCTTTATCTATAAAATAGAAATAGTTCTATGTGTTAGCATATGAATTTTGGTTTAGAATAATATGTTTTTGTGAACATTATTTGCTAAATGTTCAAAAGTGGCAATTTATCATTTATAAATTAAACCATATTAGCATAAGTTTGAAGAACTTAGATGGGCTACATGAGGCTTTTTTAGATGTATGACTTCTCATACAATTTATACACATTCAATTTTACAATTAGAGACCAACCCTTTTCTGTAAGGTGTTTAATCTCATAAGAACAAAGGTTTCTTTGATCTTAAGGAACTACATATCATGGTGTGACACATGCACATAATTATAAACAAATAGTTATTCTAAGGCAAGTAAAGTTCTTAAAAAGCTAATTAAAAGTGAAATAATCAACTATGCATTTTATCTTGATTCTCATGGAGGCTGAGCAATGAAGCTAGTTATCCGAGCATAAAGAGTGAATACTACTTATAATTAAAATAATTAAAATAATCACAAAATGTCATAAAAACAATTAAATAGGTAATGGAGAAATACCATGTCAGAATACTGAAAGCCTGAAGTTAGAATTCCAAAACTTATCTAAGGAAGAAATCTTATTCTTCATAAATACATTGAAAGAAATTTGTCAGATTAAAGAGAACACTTTTTAAAAGAGTTACTTGAATGCTTTCAAAATTCTCTGTTAATTTTTTGCACTTTGCAATAAGGGGGAAAACATTTGAAACGAACAAAAAGCCCATTGCAGTCTTGACATAATAGTTTGAATAATAAAACTATTTTAAAGTAGTATTTTCTTAGCTGTAAAATATTCTGTTAGAAGAATCTAAAAAAAGATCAGTATCTAAGACATTGAAATTCTTTAATCTGGAACAAATCTGTCCATATTTGGTCATATCTTTGAGGACCACCTACTTTTCACATAATCAGTACTTCTGGAGAAGCATACCAGAACACTTTCCCCAAATATTTCAAATTTGCCTTCTCCAACTTGAGATGATTATTGATCCCAGGTTTGCCACTTCTTTTTTATTGTTTTGTTGGATTTCCGGCAGGGTCTAACTAGTTAGACTTTGTTGGACTAATATGCAGCACTAACTACCTGCACTCTCAGAACTCCTATTGTGTACACCTCTCAAGATCTGTGAGCACCAGCATGAACCTAACATGGGTTCCTATATTGGTATGATTGACAAGTGAGTTGGATTTTTCTGTTTCTTGTGGCTACAATGTAGAGGGAAGGATCTTTCCCAACATCCATAAATATTACCCACAAATGTCAGCTCTGCCCTGCCAGTTGTGACAAAAATGTCTACAGACATTAACAATGTGCCCAGGAAGAGATTGAGCAGCAATATTTCCCAGAGAAGACCACTGTTTAAAATCCATCCATGCTTGATGAAAGCTTAAAACATATAGTCATATAGACATAAAACACATAGTCTTCTTTCTTATTATTTACTATTCTTGTTGCTATACTAAAATACAAAATAAAATCAATTTAAGGAGAGAGCTACAAATTTTGCCCTCAGGTTTGAGTGAACACATTCCCTCATAGTCAAGGAAGGCGTGGCAGGAGGAACTGCCAAGGCTGTGCCAAGGGTCACTGACTCACAGCTCTGAGAATCAAGGAGAGAAGGGGGATGGTGCACAAAAGAGCTATGAAACTGTAGACCTATCTTCTAGTGATTCACTTCCTCTAGCTAGACCCCACTGCTTAAAGGTTCCACAGTCTTAAAACAGTACTACAAGCTAGGAGCCTAACGTTCAACAACATATGACAGTTTTCTTTAGATCGTATTTATCTTTAACTTTCTATAAACACATGAGCCTATAGAGGACATTTTGTGTCAAAAAACATCCCTACATCACAGTAGTAAATGGATTGATTTTCTAAAAGCAACTCATTGATATTTATACTACGTGTGATTTTGAGCACATCCAGTCTACATCCTTAAAAGCAAATCTAGTGGAAAGCTATGACCACATAGTTCCTTGTTATAGCCAAGGAAACTTCAGAATCTTATAACTCTTATTTGTTCAAAATCATTATATACTTTGTTCCATACTTGTTATAATCTTATAATAATCCTATAATCCCTGCTTTCCTGGCTTTATGTAATGGCATGTTCTGCAGTTTTTGCGAAAACAAAAAATGATTAATGTCTAGCAATCCAGATATATTCCACTTTGCTGTTGCTGTTTGAACCTGGAGAATAAGTCATTGATGCTGAATCCAGTAATACTCATGTTTTCTTTTCTCTCTGCAGATAAAGTTCATTACTAAACAAATTAGCTTTTCAATTCCTGGTGCTAAGCCTTAAGTAATTGGAATTTACTAAAACTTTCACAGCCCTTTTTTCCTAGTTGTTCTCTTCTCAGTACCAATAATTTAAAATATGATAAATTTATTCTGCTTATGATAAAAAATACATGAATAAAAATACAGCTCGGCCCAATAGCATAAATTCAAACAACAAACTTAAAGCAATGCCCTCCGTGTGTGTGTGTGTGTGTGTTGTGTATGTGTGAGTCTCTCTGTGTGTGTGTGTCCATCTCTTTGTCCTCCATCTTTCCTGTTGTTAAACCTGGCTTCTTCTTCAATCAGAGTCTTAAGTGAGAACTTTTCTACACTAAATCAGATGGACAAATAAACACATGCCTGGTTATATTGTGTGTTAGAAAGGACAACCTAGTATCACATTGCTGAACTAAAGTCTTAAAGGAAAGAAAGCAATGAATGGATTCTATAATGGAAAACAAACACTCCCAGAACTCTGAAAACAGTGGTACACTGGCACAGTACTATTTAGAGCCTCCTCCCTGTACTAAAATTGATACATGAAAGGGTCCTGTTCACTAGCTCCAGGAACAGGCCCTAAGAGAGATAATTTAAGCTTACAAAATGGATTTCTGAAATGATGACAAGCCTCTGTCTTACAGGACAAGTGAATGCAATTGTCAGTCTTGTCACTGAAAACTCTCTTCTATCTTTTAAAATGAATCCAACCTGGAAAGCCCATCCTCTCAGTTCCAGAGCTACTAAGGACTGCAGTACTACAGACTTACATTGCAGCTCAGAACTGGGTGTTTGAGAAGACTAATGAATGAGCAAGATCCAAAATGACCTGTCACCAAGAGTACTGGGTTTGCTGCACCATAAATTCAATATATATATATATATATATATATATCTTTATTTTGCTTGCTTCATTGTTTAGTAGTGGTAAAGGCTGAACCCAGGGGCCTCATAGAAGCTAAGCAGTGTGCTCCCAGTGAACTACATTACCAGCTGTTAACATTAGTCTTTGTTGTTCTACAGGCTTGTTTCTTTTCTTTTTCTTTTTTACTTTTTAATAAACACAAAAAACAATTCCAAAAATCATGATTAATATATATTTTATGTAGTAACATATTATATACTATATAATTATAAAATATTCTATACATAGTTGAATGATTACTAATAAAATGCATGTGTATCATTAGGAACCATAACTGAGAAATCTTCATGCATCAAAATCAGAAAACCTTGACAAACCTATAAGAGCCAACAATAAGCCTGGATACACACAAAGCACCTGTTTACCATAAAATTTGTTGCCTAGAATTAACTAGCAACTCCGAAGTCCTGCATTCTTAGGATGGAGTCAGTCCTTAGAACCCAGTGCTCACTATCAGATTCTCATTATGTGTTTTGTCTGTGCTCCTTGGGTTCCAGATCTTGCTTCCCATTCACATCCTAGAATTTTTCTCTATGTTATATAAAACATAACATGGATATAGAGTGAGTAGGAGAGGAAAAATACAAATGTAAATGAGTCTTTGAGACTTGCAAGGAAACTCATCCCTAAAGCTCTCAGTCAACATTTAGCACCATACTCAGGTACATTTATATATATATATATGCACGTATATACTGTATGTGTGTAAAATGCAGGCATACTGTTCCGTCAAGGGCCTCTAACTCATCACTTAATTAAGAAATTTCTTCTCAACTTCACTGTCTTATAGATGTTCCCTAGATGTCTAAATGTTTAGAACATACTTTGAAATGAGGACTCCCATTTAAAATTTGTGATTAGTTGATTGAACATTAAGTAAAGTTGGCACAGGATCCACACACTGAAATAAGCAGATATAGATGCCCTTGATTTGGGCAAAGTTGCCAGTGATGAATTAATATCCTTAAGTGTTTTCCTGGTCACAAACACACATGAAAGATTAGCAGCAAAATAAATCAAGCAAGCCTTCAAAATTTAAGTTATATTTATCATTAACTAAATTTCAGGATGTAGAAGATAAAATTTTATATTAATCTATGAAAATTGCTAGCAGTGTATCAAATCACATTTCTGTAGCCTCATTTAATTAGCTCTACTGGATACAGTCAGACATCAAAACAAATCAAAGCCACCATCCAGTTGGGGTTTTCTTCAGTTCACTGAGTGGTTAACTTTGCTATACAAAGAGCTTTTTTTCCTATTTTCTCTATACCTATTATACTTGTTAAAGCTTAGAGTGATCCTGAAGTAATTGATCTTAACGTCTTTTTGTAGGATTATCTCTTCTCAATGTTGTCTATCACATGATTTATTCAGCATGAAGAGCTGGAGTAAGAGCGTCAAGTAAGGCTAAGTTTAAGACATGCCAGTAAAATCCTGAACTGCTAATACTCAACCACGGAATTATAAAATGAAACTCATGTCTTATTGTCTGTTAGCAATAAATTTCTCAAATTAAAATAATCAGGTTTGAGTATGTTTGAAACAATTCTGTTAAAAATATGGAATCTTTTAAGAATACTTCCATGATTACCACTCTTTGTAAGTATCCATTTTTATGTATATAAAACCAATGATGTCATACAGCCTAGGTCATTTAAGCTTTCCATAGGTGCTCTCCTATAAAAATAACTTTGCATATCTAAGAACATTTTTTCTCAAAATATTTCTCTTATTTAAAAGAAAATAAGTATTATTTGTGTTTATTTTGTTTTTAGAGACAGAGTCTTACTATGTAACTCTGGCTGTCTTGGAAATCACTAGCACAGACTAGCCTCGAACTCATACAGATTTGTTTATCTCTGCCTGTCAAGTGCTAAACTTAAAACCATAAGCTACTATGTCTGTATTGAAAAATAATATTAAACTAAAACAAAGTTATAGAAAGCATAATGTGATCATGATGGTTAATAAGGCATATATATATTTACAACTTGTATTCAATTGATTAATTAAATTTTGCATGAAACTGAAGCCTTTCCATGTTTAAATAAATTAATAAAATGCCAATGAAAGGTAAGCAGAATTGTTACAATTTTTTCACTAATAAAATACCATGATAAGCTATTTCAAAAGAACCAGAAATCAGAGACTTACCAATTTTAAATTCTGTATTTTAGTATTGTGTTCACCATGCAAACAGAGAAATATTTATATAAAAAGTCATATACATGCATGTATGCATATACCTTTATGTAAGTTTAGAATTTTTCAGGATTTCTATAAAAATAATATGGAATACTAGAGAGAATAATGATGGTGAGTATATCCAGCACTCAAACGACTGAGGTGTTTGATGAGACACAAAGCAGACATCCCCACACAGAGAGCACAGTGTCTTGTGTGTTGAGATTCTAAGGAAGCTCAGCTTGTGAGTCAGAGTCCTGGTAGAGATGAATTAGCTACTTTATCCAGACTTAGCAGAGAGGCAGCAAGTTGCGGCTGGTGTCGAGATTTGTGTCAGTAACTGTGGGGCATCGCTTCCTTGTGGGAGCTCATGAGTTGCTATGGACTTGGGTACAAATTTCTGCTGCATCAACTACACTAGAATAAAAGCTTAGGAATAGATGCTAAAATCTTGCTTTTGCTTGTTTACACTGCAGTGGTTTTTCATCCTTGGAAAAAGACAGATGAATTTAATAATTATTAGGCAATTTATATATCAACAGCAGCCAGCTAGCTCCATGACATGGCTAGATGTGGCTTATTTCAAAATAGTCATCATGCAACATTAAGCTGGGCTCTGAGAATTAATTTTCAGGGTGAATGTATGAAGTGCTACTTAAAATATATGGTTGACTTCTCACTTTTCTGCCTTTCTCCAAATGAAAGTCAAATAATGCAAAGTGATTTTATGGGCAGGACTGAGAGGTGCTGCGAGTACTAGCGCTGGGTAAGATCGTCTCCACTTCATGGGATGCCAAGGTGGCAGAATGTTGAGTTCTGTAGAAAGAGTATGAGGCAGGCAGAAAGACACGTATGCTAATACATATTTGCTCACAGACACATACACTTGCAGCTTTAGAGGGAATACATAAAAATTATGCTGCAGATAATATCTTTATACAAATTTATCATAGCATCTGTCAGCTCCGTAATATGTTCATGGAACTAGCAACACAAACGTCTTCACAGTATGCTCATTTTAGTATGCCCACTGTTGTTAACGTCTCTTGCCTGGCTGCTGTCGTTCAGATCACAGCCTTGGGATTCCTTGCTACTTCACTTATACAACAAAAATGCAAACTTTAATTTAATTCCATTGACGGTACAGCTTGAGCGAAAATAGAGAGGAAAGACACTGCAGTTAGAGAAATGTGAAATAGCTACGATTGGACGGAACTAAGGAACAATGTCAAAGAGAAACATGCAGATGAGGTAAAAAAGACATAAAGTCCTGAGATTCTAAATGCCTAAAGTTTCTAAATGACAAAAGTTGAGTCAGTAAAAAAATCAATGAAGGCCAGGTGTGTGGCTCGTGCCTTTAATCCCAGCACTTGGGAGGGAGAGACTTGGGCCTGAATGGTGAGTTCCAGGCAAGCCAGGGATAAAAAAAAGACCTTTACTAAAATTCAATAAATAGGTAGATGGTACATATATAGATAAATAGACAGGTAGATGGTAGATATATAGATAAATAGACAGGTAGATGATAGATAGATAGATAGATAGATAGATGATTGATAGATAGATAGATAGANTTAAATAAACTCTGATTGGCCAGGCAGGAAGTATAGGCAGGAAAACCAGACAGGGGGTAGAAATGATGCAATGAGAACAGGAAAATTCTGGGAAAGAGGAAGTTGATTTCCCCCACTCCTGCCCAGACCACTAAAGCCGCAGGATGTGATCTGCCCCACTGAAAAAGGTACTGAGCCACATGGCTAACATAGATCAGAATAATGTGTTAATATAAACTACAAAAACTAATAACTATCCTGAGCTAATGGGCCAATCAGCTTTATAACTTGTAGAGTTCTCTGTGTGATTTTCTTTGGGGCTTGCCAGCTGTGGGGAACTGGGCAGGGCAGAAACTCCAATAAGCAGGCCCCTCATGTTACAGTAGTATTAATAGGTAAATATTTCATGTATAAAATGACTATGTGAAGTCATCTAGGAATGTATACACAATGCTAAAAATGAATCTTAAGTGCTAAACATCATTCCTTTAATTTTGTTCAATACATCCTTTAAACTTCTAGTATCCCCCACAAAGGTTTCTACCACATCTTTCAGTGTTAGTCATATTTTATGTGGGTATCATGAAATATATCTTAAAAGACATATCTTTATGAAAACTAGACTTTCAAAATGCAACTTCAATAAAAATTCATAAGGTTCAAAATCTTATGAAATAAGGGATAAACTGCTTCTTGTTGTATCTGAGTGAGAACATGGGTAGCTTTAAAATTTTGTGCACAGCCTGAACAGAGATTTTAGAGAATTTTATTTAATAGAGAAGTGGAAGAATTTCTTTCATTCATAGGCTAACTACCTATGATAATTAGGAAATAAATCATCTACTTGAAACAATCACATAGATCTCATTTGACAGTTAAGGAATAATACAAGACTCAACATTCTTATTAAGTAGGATCAAAATATTTCTGTAGCATGACAAGCAATCACAAAATTTCTCCAAATACTTAACTCTATGCCAGAGTTGGGATTTCTTCCAACTCTCAGTACAACTACATTAGGAAACAAGGCACTCTCCTACTGCTGTTTGAACACTAATAGCCATTTCATTTAGCTGAAAATTAAGGGCAGATGCTATGCAAGATGGCAAATGCAATGTGTTCTAAATGCAAGGCAAATTCTCTGAATATCCTGTGAAATTTATGTTAACCTTTTCCTTTTTTTAGATACTTCTTAAGAAAAAAAAATTGACACAAAGTTGTACATTTCAAGAAGCTAATCCAAAGCAGCAGCAGATATCACTACCAAAAACAGCTACATAATTTATCAGTAAAATTATATATTACTTAGGGTTTAAATGATTTTTTTTAAAAAATCACAGAAAATTAAGCATGTACTAGAAAGGTATGGTAATTTTTAAATAAGAAACCTATTTTCCTCAGAAATGGCCATGTGTGGTTTCTAAGACTAAATCTTTTGAGACTTACATGTGTAAAGCAAACTAACAAGACATATAAAGTGCAGGGCTTATAGACATATGTAGGCACCAGTATGGGCAATGATAATCATTTATATCATGACCTTCAATTACAAAATTTCCTCATCCCCAGACACCATTTCTTAACTGAAGGAAACAAATGTATTATTGTTGAAACCACCATCCGTGTCAAGCATTGTACAGGGTACACTGCAGGATCTTCTTCAACTTTTCTGACAATCCTATTTTATTCCTTATTATTCCAGTGTTCAATAGATGGGGAAGCTGAAATTAAAGAATCAATAGGAAACCAAAATATAAATAATATCAATCTTGGAGGTTTTTTCAAGTGGCAGAGAAAATGATGATTTATTCTACAACAAAGTTCATTTTCCTTAAATTTTTTCTCACATTTCTCTACTATACTTCATTTCATAGAGTGTCTCTAACTACATGCACAGAATTCTCTGCAGTAAGATGAACAACCACCCACACCATAGAAATTACCGTGTCAAATTTTAATTCCATCTTTACTAATAAGCGTCAATCTAGGTTTCTACCTGAGCAGAGCTCAAAGTCTCAAGGCTTTGGACTGTTTCTCTGAGTCATGGCTCATTACTTGCCCTGACTTTCCTTTTCCTGATCCTTTATATGCCCTGAATATTTCTTATGTGCTCACCTCCTCCTGGGTGTGGTTCTTGGGAAATTTGTTTGGATTTCAACCTTCCTTTCTTGTGCTGTAAGCTAAGGCATAGATATCATGCCATTCCTTTTACATTAAAACAAAGCAATATTACTAAAATTCTAAAATAAAACTATAGTGTGGAGACACAGAACTGGCTTAGAGTGCAGGGTCCTCCTGGGACAGATGAGAAAAACCTGGGAAATGGTTGCTTGGCAAACCAAGCATAGATGAAAGCAAACTTTCTCTGCCCATTTCTCAAACGTTCTGTCAGAATTTGTACCCTGGATAAGGAAGTGGCCTTTGAGCTCAGTTCTTCACGCTCAACCAGTTCCAAAGGAGTGCTTTGCTTCTGTATACTTTTTGCCTTGTTTCTATGTACTTCTTT
>LOJH01031607.1:17152-31424 GCA_001685095.1 Ellobius talpinus
TCTGTATACTTTTTGCCTTGTTTCTATGTACTTCTTTTCATTTTTATTACTGTTGTTAATTGAGGTATTGTTTCTTGCAACGTGAGGCAAGAGTTTCTCATGATCATGTACGTGAGTAAAGGGGGTTTCAGAGTTGAGGTAATGATTTTTAGTCTGTATAAAAGCCATACAAAATAAAGCTTGTTATGCAGTTGTTCACACTCTGCATCCCCTGTGTCCTGATTTGCAGGAGACCCTTACCCAGGGACCCCAATGCACTAGACATTGACACTATAGAAAAGCCAGTTAGAGAATCTGTATTAAGTAAGACAAGGGACAGTCCATGAAATACATCATCAAGTGAAGGGATAGTTGTTCTAGATTTGGACTGGTTTAGATTCTTATCTGCTCACACACTACCTCACTCACTCTGCCAGTAGTGATGTAAGTGAGCAGTTCACAGTTTTATTTAAGATTAACTTTAGGTTCAGAAACAGAAAAAGCAAAGACTCCCAGTTGCTTCCCCAGCTAGTGTTTATCTGGGTGGGATCCATTTCAAGAAGTCCTGTAGATCCTAAACTGACCAATAATTACCAAGTAATACGTCTATTTCACTGCAACTGCACATCTATGTTAAATTTTAAATTGTAAATTAAAGTTTACAAATTAAATTTTGTCAGTAAGAGATTATCAACAGTGCTGAGTAATGAAATAGAATGTGACAGAATGCTGGACTGAACCAAATCTAAGAATTTGGTCTCTTCAAATATTTGTGAGTTTTCCTTCAGGAGAAACAAAGCCATTTTCTTTAAAATTTAAATTTTTATATAAAAAACTAGCAAAAATTTACTTTTCTTTCCACACAAACTCATGGCTAACAGATTCATTCTTATCGTGGGTCTTGAAACTTCATCATACTGAGTGTTTTTTTTTTTCTTTCCATATTCAGCAGAGAATTTTTTACGTTTTCACTTAAAGTAGATACTTTATAGCTACTCCCTGGCCTATTCTAATTCCCAATGTTCTTAAAAGTCACCTGTTGAAAACAGCACAGTCAACTTGTGACTGTGTAAGAATACAGGGGCAATGACTGCTTTTTATGCAATGGATAAGCCACTCCTCTGCCAAATAAAAGGAGGGTTTGTGACCATGTGGGACAAAGCTGTAGTGAAGGGTTTCATCACAGTTCTTAGAAATGCACACATAAAATCTCATGAATTATGTATTTTTTGCATTCTCTGTTTTACATTTTCAGACAATGGGTTGATTTAGAATCACTGAAACCTCAGAAAGTAAAATTGCAGATAAAGACTCATCCTGTATACAGTTAATGCCAGATAGTACAGAAATGTGATATGGATCTGAGGGCCAGACTCTTGTTCTCAGCAATTCTCCTGTGGGAGTTTAGATGTCCAGGTAAAAATAGCAATCATGAAATACCTAAGACACACAAGAGAATCATCTGAGTTCTACTGTCTGTTCTTAAAACCTCTAAGCAGTTTAAAGCAAAGCTGGTTTGCAATGAACTGTAGGCCTGGCTTCTCCAATCATCCAGTCTGACCTTGAGAGTCAGAGTCTCTACTGATTCTACCACATCAGCTGGGCTGCTTCATTTTCTGCTGCCAGCCCTGAACCTCACCCCACAGCGCACTATCTCCTTATGCTCAGTCACATTTGTAATGTTTCCTAAGTCTTGTCTCAACGTCTTCAGTGAGCCTCTATCAATGTCTTCCTCCCTGCCTGTACCTACTTACGAAAGCCCTAAGCATTAAGCCAAGTAACTGTCATGTTTACCTGGTTATCTCATTTCCATTTCCATGTCCCCTCAAACGCACATTATCTCTGAATGGCTTGTTCTTATCTTTCCCACTGTAATACTTCTGAACTCCTGGCTAGTGGTTCCCCGTTTTCCTTAGCAACATTACCACACTCCTCACGCTGCAGCTGAAATGTTAGATATGTTGTGTATCCCTTTGCAGAATCGTTTGGGAAGGCAAGGTCTGAGTCAGACTTACAACTGTTTCTCTCATAGCCTGATGAGTTTCCTGACCTACAAGTGTTCCAATCCACACTCAACAAAACAGAAATGAGTTAAATAGTTACAAGATCTCTTCGGTTAAAAACTGTGCCTAGACTTGGGCAGAAATCCTAGACTTAGGATGATAAACCTAATTTATAGCAGAAACAGGCTAAAATAGACTCTAAACATCAAGTTAGGCAACGTCTGCTCCAAGAACCAGTTTTTATTAAGCAAATGCATAAGAAAATACAAAATATCCAGTAAGGTGCTGCTTTAAATGTATTTTTCTACTTTCGCACCATGCTTTAGAAAATGTTTTGCCTCATTACCTAAATAGGTTTAATGATACAGTAAGCAAAATTATGCACAATAAAACTAAACACTAGGAAGTTTCGAGCTTATAGTGTGAATTTTTTTAAAGTCATTACCTACTCTACCATTAGGAACGATCATCATCAACTGTGTAAAATCACAAGTCTCGGCAGTCCCAGGGAGACTTTCTCAGCAAACCTGGGGGTTGTTTTCTGAGCAGAACACACGAGATTTGTAAAATGATTATTAATCCCCGAAGGGCACCTGCACACAATCAGTTGCAAGCAGAGTTTGTTGTTCCAGAAAATCTAAAGACCCTGACTGGTAACCATAACAGAGCCTTTGCAGCTTCAAGTTGTGTCAGAGGCAATTCAAAGGAAATTTTGTTTCACTTCTTAATACGCCAGCAACTCTCTCCAGAACGTTAAGAAAAACAGGCTGTGTTCATCTCCTGATCCAAAGAATTGTGAATAGTATCATTTCTAAACATTCAAGGTGTACAAAGGTGAGCATCAGTGTTTCTACGAAGGCTTCTTATTTCTATAAAATAGCAAAGACATTTTTCAGCAAATCTCTCTCTGCAGTTGCTGGATGTTCATTTAACTATTTGTTCCTCTTTCAGGGATCCACACTAGATTCCGTCTCCTCACCTCCTTTGAAAGGAGATACAGTAATAACCGAGTCCTGGAGACAGCATTTACATCTAGGTCTGGCCCGTAACAGGACAAACAAAAACAGCATACAAGCTGCTCTTTAACTTTTCTCTCATCTCCCTCCAGAATTGAACAGGCTGCGATTCTTCAGGGGCAGGAATTACAAACTGGGATCAGTCCTGTCACAGAAAGCCATGCCAGCCACACCCACTTATTACAGAAACAAAAGCCAGTTGTCTGTTGTGTTAACCACTATAACTCTGCAGTTGTTCATTACATTGACACAAAGTTGGCCAGTTGAGTTTCAGAAATGCTTTTTCAAAAGGAAACATGATATTTTGTTGGTATACTATGGCACAGGAATTATTCTTGAGAAGGTTTGAAAGGGAAGCAGTGAATTGAAGGGTTTTGTTTCAGAGTGATGAATCTGCTTTCTCTAGTTAGGAAATGCATTTCCCCGAGGGCTGCATGAACCCAGTTAAGGAGCCTATTGAAGGTGTCTTAATGAATCAAGAGTAATATAATCTACCACTCTGGGCCTTGTGCCATTTGAGATCTTTAACCCGTTACTTAATCAGACAGAACTGTCAAATTCAACTGTATTTGCAATGCATGATTTTATCTCAAAAAACAATTGTATATATATATATATGAAATATTTCTTCTCTGCATTACTAACAATGTTTTCCCAATATGTTATTTTTATTTTTAAATAAACCTGGAAAATTATTTTTCCCATTCACATAGCAAAATAAGGAACAAAAGAAGGGGAGAAAAGACAACTTAGAAGAGAATCCTTGCACACAGACAGTGGGGAGAAATCAATGTGAATGCTGATCAGACCTGGATTTCACAGTGTGAATTTATACAGACCTGCATTGCGCAAACAAATGGCTAGTGATGCTGTGAATGGCAATAATGAAATCTAGATTGCATTTGTATTAATGAAGAGAGAACCCTGCAGTGGATTTACTAAGCCAGGATGGCTGGCGTGCTAAACGTTTGTCTACTGATGACACACAGAAGAACTGAGCTTCAGAAACACGTGGTCTAATGCACCTGTCCTCATGTTTATCCCTGGCCTTCCCTTGTTTCCACCATGGTGACAGTGAGTCGGCACTGGCTGTTGGAGAGTTGAAGAGGCTTTAGCAACAGCAGTGACTCCCAAGTTGATGGCTCAACTGTGAGCTTGACTTGGATTTAGCTGTGTCGCTTTGCAAGTCGCCACACTCACTATTCAATGCCTTTAAAATACTCATATCCCAAAAATGCATACCCACACTTAGACACACATATGTATATGCTTTGACACCAAATCCAAAAATTAGAAAAAGATATAGAATGTATGAACAGTGAATTATATGTTTTTTAGAAGTGATTTCATTAATTTTGTCATGTGTCCAGCGTGCCTGGGGTTAACAGAAGTCTTTGCTGGTTAACTCTGAGCTCCATGAATACTGAAACTAGATTTCTATCATCATTTTATCGTCTGGGTTATAATACCTGACTGTCCCTATGCAAAGAAAACATCATTCAACATAGGGGCCAGAGAGATGGTTCAGCAGTTAAGAGCACTAGGTGTTCTTCCAGAGGACACAGTTTCGATTCCCAGCACCCACATGGCTCCCATCACAGTTGTCTGTAGCTCCCGCTTCCAGACCTCCAGAACAACATGCATGCAGACATTTCTTACATTTCAGTAACATTCTTAAACTGCAATCTTACATTAATTTCACATGTATTCACAAGTGATACACATTTTTGAACTGTCTTCTTAAAGAGTGCAAGAATTTGTATACACTAACAGATGTAAATGAAACTATAAGCTTCTTTAAAGCTTCATTGAAACTATATATTATATCTTCATTTTTGTGTTGGTGGAGAAAATAGGACTACAGATACTTTGCTATTACATGCAAATATTTTTGGTTTTATAACTAGCTTGATGAGAAGTACATATAAAAATAAAAATAATGTATTTAAAACAAATACATAAGAAATTGCTTCAATTTACATTCAAATTCAATAAATAAGATGGTGTAGAATGTCAGTGGAATCACAATAGCAGGTGATCTCAAATTTCAGCTGAAAACTATAGTTATTACATATCTATAATTGTATAAAACCTTTGATGATATCTTGAGGGAAAACAATATTGCGAACATAATTTCAAAAACCGTGGCTTTATTTGTGGGATTGTAAGTGACTAAGGAAAGGGAAGGTTATATACATACTTTCTGAACTGAAGTTTGTGTAAGGTAGGTCTTGACATGAGGTTATGTGCATAACAGGCAAGCTGAAACTGAAATGTATTGGGGGAAACAAATAGGAAACTAGTTTAAGTGATTCATGCTTGTTGTCTTGGACAGTGCAGTTTTTCTCTACAAGACATTCACGTTATGTTTGGAGGCCTCTGCTCTGTGATCTGAACTGCTTCACAAATTTTACTCGTGGATATTTGCTTCTTACTGATTCAGCTGGATTAACTGCAAACGTGAGCTAGCTGGTGATACAGAAAGTCAAGCCAGAGTAAATGTTTCAGAATTTTGCAGGAGAAAATTTTCATTATCCTATCAATAACCACATATTGATAATATTCTCTCCTAGCCTTTCTTCTAAGATAATAAAGATTTCCAAATAACCAAAATAGTTAAAATGCCAATGGTTTGAAAAATAATGTTTTATGCTTTGGTGCTACAAATGAAAAAATTATTAAAACTACCTTATATACTATAAAACAAGGGTGAAACCTACTTTGATTCATTCAGGTAAATGGGAGGTTTCATTCATACAATACTGCCAGAAAAAGTATTGCTGCATTATACAATAGAAAAATGTTAGTGTAACACGGTCGTCTGGGTTTGCTCTTTCTTGATCATCATTGGTCTTACAATCTAAGATAGGTTGAACAAACACTTCAAAGCAAGCTCATCAGCTTCTGTTTTCCCTCTCTATTTTGTTTTCTCTGCAGCATCTGACTAAATGGATACTGATGTTAAGAACAAGCATTATTGTTGCTGTGCTATCGTAGTGTTTGTGATGATTAAGGTGGCCGTGCTGGCAGTGAGTGTGAAGAAATAAATACTCAAATTTTATTCAATATGTGTCAGTAATAAAATGCATGCACTATTTACTTTCCTCTACTCAGGGTGTCTCCATTTACTCACAATTCACTCTGAGTGCCTATTTTGTGTATGCTCTGTGAACTGTTTATCTTTCCTATGTATATCAGGCCTATGTACAAATGAATGAGCAGTTGCCAGCCATCTTGTACTCGCTGGGATTACAGTCTATATGATAATGCTACACACAAAATACATCTTAAAATGTAAAGAATTTTAAATCTTTTCAATTTTGTGCTAGTCATGTAATTATATTCCATGATAAATCAAATGGAAAAGTTAGTTGAACGCAGAATTTTGGAAGACAGTAATACTCACATTGGGCTTCAACATAGCAAAATCATCATAAGTCTTCTGTGGACAGGTTCCAAGGCCCTACCTAGCTCTGCTTCTTCACTACATATCAAAATGTCAAGTTACTTAAAAAAATAATTCTCACATTCAGTTCACTCAATTCCTCCACCTAATTTCAAACTCAAGTTTGTAAACATGTAAACATGAGGAATATAACTAACCTCCATTTCCACCTTTTTCTCCCGAAAATAATCTTTATATTCTTCTATTTACTTTAAGTAAATGGTGTGGTGTATAAAAGTTTTTCAAGTGAAATTATCAGTTCCCCTTTATTTTTTATATGAACTATGAAATAATCATTTCCTTAATCATCTCAAGCTTAGTATAAAGTTACTCCTTTTAGCCTTCTATTTCTTACCAAAATTACTGAATTGGTGGCCATCATTCCCACTGTGGCTTAAAGTAAGTGGCTTTCCTTGAATTGGTTCAAAGCTTTGCCCACGACAACCGTGGCGCCATTGCTTCCTCCTAATAAAATCAGCAGTCGTGTTCTGCAAAATAAATTTGCTTGAAATGTAATTGATGTTTGGAATTCTTCCTCTGCTAGCTCTCATAGTTATTGTGTTCTTATAAAAATTTCAAGTCTACTTTCAGAAGGAATTACTCAAAAACATCCATGCATATGTTCTAAAATCTGTTCACTACTCAAAGCACTACCTGCACACTGACTTTCCACTTTCACATTGCGCTGGTAATCTCAGAATTGCCAATGCATGAATTTTGTATTTTGCACACACCCATGTAAGTATTTCCCTTTAGTCATTTGAGGATTTAAGCATGTCCTTCACATTAACTCAAAAATGTCAGAACCTGCCTGTTGTGGTGGCGCATGCCGGTAGGATTTGCTGAAGGAGGCAGAGGCAGGAGGATCAAGAAAAAAAAAGTCAGAACCTGAACATTGGCCATTAGTAGGTATTACTTTAATGTCCTTGAACATTTTCAAGTCTCTTCACTACCTTTTTTGGTAATAATTGGTTGGATTTGATAGGAGGGATGCTGGCCTTGAATACTTAAATTACATAAATATAATAGATTATATTATGCCTACGCACCATTTTGGCCATTCTTTTTCTATTGCCAGAAGCAATGTAACCTAGTCATCACACCACAAGATGAATCATGTGAACGTTAACCAATGTAGATATGTACATAATTAAAATTTTATTCAAAATAAATTTAAATTAGATTTTGATACTTTTGCATTAACTAAAATGTGTCCTACTCATGTGACCTACAATTCAATTAAATCTCTGTAAGAGAAAATCTATACATATTAATTATGCTAGGACTTTAGAAAGTTCAAAGACAAATCAACACTGCTACTACCTCTAAGAATTTATAGGGTAGTATGTTAATAGTTACAGTTAAGGCTCACAGATGAATAATTTTTCTGTAAAAGAAAAGAATGTTTAAATTATATTTAGCAGGTATGGATAAAGCAATGGGAAAAGTTTAGGAGAGAGATTCTGAACCATAGTTCAGAATTACAGAATTGTAACATTGTAGAAAAATTAAAAGAAGAGGTGAACTTTGTAATTGGTTTTGATGAATAAGTATTTTTCAAGCCATGTTTGTAGACCATCTTTTTACCCACAGTTTCATAGCATATCGTGACTGACAGAGACCAAGTGTAGTAATATTTATGTTGTGTGTTTCTATTTGACAGACCTATTTTATTATGTCAATAAAACTTACAAAACTCATTTGGAATCATCACCTGGGTATTTAGAGTATACTTCTATAAAACTTGTTATACAACCGTCATGGACTTGGCATTTCATCAGAAAGCATGGATATGAGTCCAAGAAAGCGACATTCTGTTTATTTGCATGATAAAGCATCCAGCAGTTTGCTGAGTGTGTGTATGCTGGCATTTTGACAGAAAAAAAGACAAGGCATAAAATAGAGCTGTTTCTGTTATAAGAAAAAACAGATATGAGTCCTTCAAAGAATAGACTCATGATAAGGAATTCATAGCCATGACTGTATCTTCAGATACACTATGGCTCCGAGGAACCATCACCAATGAAGGCAATGATTAAACAAACAAACAAACAAAAACAAACCATGGTTTCATTACGGAGAAACTTCATCAGATTAAATACACATGTTCATTCTTCCTATTACGCAGACATGATCTTTGATGTGTCATGTACAACAGCTTCTCCTCCTCAGTAGTTTATGGTCTAGGGACTACCAGGTGGTGTGTAATCTCTGTGTAACAGATACAGTATCATTGAGAAGATATGGATGAGAGGATAAAGAGACCTCACTAAGGCAATATGAACTGCAAATGCTGATATTCCAAATGAATCTATCTAATAAGCAATTTCCAATGGAATCAGTTAGGAAAGTATAGGAGTATAGTTCATAGAACCCACTACACATATAAGGTTTAACAGCTTTGTCAAAATGACAGAGAAGGGAAAAAATGTTTTCTCACTTAACATTTTTGCGATAAATTTTTGTTAAGAAACATCAATATTGCTAGGGTAAGGAACGTGCAGTTCTGTAACTAGCAGATGTTACATGGGGATCTCATTTCCCTTCCTTACCTCCCTCTGCTCTACATTCTCTCATTTCTGTCCTTACTCATAGCCCTCTTCTCATCCTCTCCCCTACCGTCACTTCTTAATTCTTGTAAATGCTTTCCTTTCTCTACATAACCCTTTCTTAGGTTTCAGGCAAATCATGTACAAGAAATTAGCAAAAGATACAATTTCAAAATACTTCTGTATTAACATGTTAAGGGTAGAGAAATTATTCCAGGGAAAATCTCAATAACTCAAAGATATTTCATTATTAAGTCCCTCATTTTTATAACATGTTAAATCAATCAATATCTCTCTATATATAATATATATATTATATATTACATTTTTTAAGAGTATCATTACATCCAGGCACTATGACATTTTTTCAATCCCAGAATTCAGGAGGCAGAGGCAGGCACATAGATATCTGTGAGTAGGAAGCCATTCTGGTCAAGATAGCAACTTCCTGCCAGCCAACCAGGGCTGCATTGCAGTTCCCTGGTTTTGTTGTTAATTTATCAGTCTAAGCATTTTTGTAAGTACATTCTCTTTTTCATGTAATTTCACCATTTGTTTATATTTCTCAAGATAAATTAAAAAGGGATTTTCTTTTTTCTAACAGTATAAACCAGTATAAATAAGAACTTTAAATACGTTTGCAAGGTATTGTTTATTTTAGTATTGATGGCTCTTAATTCACCAAATAACTACCATTTTTTCCAGAAATATTAAAAAGGTTTTCATTGCTGTGTGATTTTTACAGTATTAGCTTAAATTATAGCAATATTTAGCTAAGTCATAAGCAAGACAGGAAATTTCCAGAATAAAATACATACCAGTTATAAGATTTATAAATAACATGAACACTTTTATAACAAAATAAAAGCCAGTGTATGAATGTTCTTAAGTTTCATTCCTTCAATTTGAATGATAATAAATAAAATAAATTAATTTTCTACATAATTTCATATTTATCTTTAGGATGAGGTTTATTGATAGTTATATGCCATAAAATAAACATGTGATACTGATGTAATAAAGAAGTCAAACCAGTTATTATCTTCATTTAGTGTAGGGAAGAATATATTCTAAATTAATACTCAAAAAGGATTCACAGCTGCTGTTTTTCTTTTTCTTATTTTTTTGGCTTAACTATCCCTGATTCCTGATTCTTCTCTGCTTTAGTTGAATACAAATCTTTTTTTTTTTTTCACAACTGCTCTAGGAGCTAGGGAGATGGCTAGGTTGATATTTTGCCTGCTGTGCAAAGAACTCAGCTGTAACCCAGCCCTGGGGACTGATGTGTGTGTGTGTGTGTGTGTGTGTGTGTGTGTGTTGAGCTTCAGGTTCAGTGAGAGTCCTTGTTTCAGAAAGTAAAGGTGAAAAATGATCAAAGAAGGACCACAGATGTTGACCTCTAGCTTCCACAGGCATGTGCACACAGCTCCCTACATACACATATCCCTACTAACAAGTACATACACCACATACCCATGCCACCCCCAATGCCTGACTCACCACCACACACACAGCTATTACAAATAACTGTTCTGTATTTGAATGAAACCATTTGTTACTTTCTATATATCAATAGTTTTCTGGAAAGTCTGAATACAATAATTCGCTCTTTTATTTCCTAGTGCTCCCTTACTTGAAGTCACAGATTTACTAATTTATCAAATAAAACACACATTTTATATTTTATTTATAGAAAATTTAGGAGCAATTATTGTGTATAAGATTCAATATGCAGCATAATTTTCTTCTTATTCTTATTAGTTCTTTGAGAATTTCAAATAATAGGTTTTGATTGCAGTAGTTCCCTGGCTCACATATTCCCAGTTGGTTTCAGTGATGTATTTCATGAATTCATAGATGGCAGTTTATACTTAAAAGTAAGGCAGTCTCCTCTCTTTGAGGGCTTTATAAGACACATCAAGCTTCATAAGCCTCATATTAAATTAAAATAGCACGGTAATATACTTTGAATGAAAAATATACCCCACAGGCCTATGTGCTTAAGCCCAGAACTTCAGATGAAGATGTAATTTTAGGGGATTCTAGAAAGTTTTAGAGGCTGGGCCTAGCTAAGGAAGTTGGTCTCTTGAATTTTATTATGTCATTGTCTCTATCTGTCCCTGCTTTCTTTCTGACAAAGGAGACAGATCTCATTGCTAAATCTTCTACCATGAGTCTAGACCATGTATTTGCACCAAGATCAGTAAAGCCAAGGATTGTGGACTGCCATAGTATGACTAGTATGGCAGAAATATTGTAAAGAGACACTTTCATCTTTCAATCTCATTATCAGATTCTTGAAATAATAGACTCAAAGAAATGGGAATTTATTCAGGAATCTCATGCTGGGAGAAGGAAAGGATGACAGCCAGACAGGTTTCTTGTCTCTTAGAAACAAATACCAAACAGTTCTAACAACTTACCATACCAATGAGAATTAAATCAAGATAATTGTGGTTCAATGGTGGGTAGGATGACATCTTCACCAGGGCAGTTTAGATATGCAAACTCTTGGCCTCCTTTTAATCTTAGATCCCACTTCAGAAGCCTGAAGATGGATGGGAGTGGTTTCTCGAATCTTCTCTTTGTCTTTCGTCTCATGTGGCTACATAGAATAAAACTTTTCTTGTTTACCACTATTAATTTGACTGTTTTGATTTACGTATTGAGGACAGGTGGCCAGACTGACTTGGGATACAGATTATAAAAATTTCAACTCCCCAAAATTGATAATAGCATCTCTGAAAATGTCTGCCATTCAGTAAATTTTCTTCCTTTCATTTCCTTTTGGTCATAGCTACACCAAAGTAATTAATATGACATGTGGAAATCATTTATATAAGTTTAAAAAGCAAATGAGTTGAGGAAAGTAAGTTAAAATGTAACAAATAAATAAATAAATAAATGAATAAATAAATAAAATCTCCCAGACTCAGAATAGATTGAAATTATTTGAATACTTTTTTCTAAGAAGGTGTCAGAGCATGCTACACTGTGTTCTTTGCAGTTTTCCAGCAAGTATTCAAACTTTGCATTTCTTTCTATAATAAAAACAATTAAGAAAGTATTTCTCTTGTATGCATGAGAGAGAGAATGTGTATGTGTAACTTTTTCCTAATATGAATCATTGGCTTATTTTTCATAAATATAGAAGTTATTGACTTTATATAGAACCTCCTCTATTTTTCATAAATTCTACCCATAACATACATAGATGAGTTCAAAAGCAGCTGTGTTGTTTACTTCCATTGTTACTGTGACAAATGACCTAACAGAAGTCACTTAGGGGAGGAATGATCTATTCTGGCTTGTGGTTTCAGGAGATTTCAGTGCATCATGGCAGGGAAAATGACTGAGTCCATCTAAGTAAGAATGGGAGTTCTCAGGTCCAAAAAGCTTGGCAAAAAAATGAGAAGAGCAAGACCTAAAACGTGTTTAGGAGATAACCACTCAAAGGGGTCATTCCCCACAACAGGGTTGTTTGCTTTTTGTAAACAGACAAGAATTTGGGGTATATATTTGTATGCATTTTTGGTACAGCTGAAAGTAAAACCAAATTAAATTTACTGCTGATTTATTCCTTGTTTATAAAGACATACTCTGTTCCACCATGCTTGTTACCACTGTTGAAAGAAACCATTGGTGTTTTCAAGTTATGCAACAAGCAACAATATTATACAGTAATTACTCAGCCATCTTTTCATGAGGTTAACTCATCTGAGCCAAGAACTTTGTTGGAGGTATAAACCAAGATTCAATGCATACTGAAATTATTGCCTTGTGAATAAAGTGGCTGTTTCTTGTTGTAAAATTTCTTGCTGTAGCTATTCCCTTTTCTGTTACAAATTTGGGGGTTAATCCCACAGTTCAGCATTATTTGAGCTATGTGAGAATACAGAAACCTGCTTCTCACTACCAGGTCTTTATTCCTCTCTCCAATGTAAACATAGAGATATGCCTTCCTGCAATTATGTTTATTGACAGGCATTTAGTCAGCTTGTTGGGTTCAAGCAAAAGCATTCCATTTAAGACATTCCCAGATATCCAAGAACATAGAATTTCTACATGCCCAAAGCTGTTAATTCATAGTTGCTCATACAGATAGAAAAAAATAAGCGTACTTTGGTTTTTACCTCACTTATAAATAAGGAAAGCAATGACCTAAAACTAACCTTGCATTAGAAGATTCCTAACTCCTCACTTCAGCTTCAGTTCAGTTTACTGATGACTTTAGTTTGGAAGATTTACTGCTTGTGTCTTACTTTCAGGGAAAATAATTAACCATCTACCTATATCCCGGAGAAAGACAAACCTCCATTGGTGACTCTGATAAACATAAAGCTTAAGAGCTTGCTAACATTGAAGTTTGCTAACCTTTAACAAAAAGTGTTAATGGACCAAGAGCCATAAACTTCCCTTGTCTGTTTAGATAGGTTACCTGGCTACCTATGCCTTAAAGATTTTGTGGGTCTTTATACCTGGGTGAGAACAAGGAGAGTGAACAGAAGTGGGAACAGAAGATGGAGCATAAGTTAGAGCGGAAGCGTTCTAAAAGTTAGCAGAGGTAGGAAAATGAAAAAGAAAAAGAAAATTGGAATTAGAGTTGAGACAGAGAATTAGAGCTAAGAAGCTATAGACAGTACAGAAGAATTAGAATGCAGAACAAGAAAGAAAGAACAATAAAGAGGCGTGAATAGAAAGAACATGTTGTGAGTAGACTTCTTAACCCTCAGATTTTAGTTCCTTTCACT
Organism: Ellobius talpinus; assembly: GCA_001685095.1. Lineage (NCBI taxonomy): Eukaryota > Metazoa > Chordata > Mammalia > Rodentia > Cricetidae > Ellobius > Ellobius talpinus. The sequence goes on from LOJH01031607.1 coordinate 30,896, forward strand.
TAATGTGGTGTCTTTTTTTTTTAACCCTGAGAGGAAGCCTTAGAGGTAGGACCTTTAAGGTCTCTGATAAAGTTATAACTAGTTTCTGTATACTTATATATACTCTGTTTGGTCCTGACTGAAAATTCACAAATTCACTTGATGCTTGTATAATGTAAAAGGTATTATGCTTTAATGAGTATATGATTAATTATGTTTATATGAAATAAACACATTTATCTAAAAAGTAGTCATGACATAATAAAATAATGGTTATTTATATTGATTCATTGACATATTACCTAACAAGCAGTTTTGTAGATACTGTTGTAATGCAATAATGTTATTTTCAACAACAGAAGTACCTTTCATTTGTCCTTATATGTTCTACAAATTTCCGGCGACCTTGTCTACTTCTAATATCCAGGAGGATAACTATATATTTTTCTTTGGGTTCACCTTCTTATTTAGCTTTCCTAGGATCACTAACTATAGCCTCAATGTCCTTTGTTTATGACTAGAATCCACTTATGAGTGAGTACATACCATA
>LOJH01031608.1:0-16783 GCA_001685095.1 Ellobius talpinus
GGGCCGCACCGGGCCAGGGGCCGGAGAGGTACCCGCCAACGCCATGGACCTGATATCAGCGTTGAGCCTGGGAGAGCTAGCGCTCAGCTTCTCACGGGTGCCGCTCTTCCCGGTCTTTGACCTTAGTTACTTCATCGTCTCCATCATTTACCTGAAGTATGAGCCAGGTGAGTAGGGGTTCCCAGGAGAGAGGTTGTCCATCCCTTGATGATGGAGGCGCGGAGGAGGCAGGACTGATCCTGGGGCTGGATAGGGGAGGAGGCAGAGTGCTCCCACGAGCGCGCAGGTGGAGGAGGTAACCCCGGGGATGAAGGAGCTATGCAAAGGGGGCTGCAGATGGGTAGGACAGAAGGAGAGGCGAGCGCTTGCTTACTGTAGGGAGGACAGGTGCTATGGGATTTGGGTAGGGTTGGGATTGGGGGTGGGAAAAAAGGCTAGGGGTCAGGTTAGACAAGGCTTCGTGAACTTGAACTTGGGCAAGGGGCATTGATGGTGGCGAAGGTTGCAAGCAAGAGTTGGCTTTGCCCGGGCGAGGTCATATGTTCTGGACGTCAGCTGCCGTGACCTCCCTTCACGCCCTTGGAATGACTGCCGAGTGACTATATAAGGACTGGCCATGCTGGGGGCTGTGATCAAGTTCTGGGAAAGTGACACCGGTGTCCCCTCTGTACCGCATCTCTTGGCATCCTCTTCTCTCCTCCCTTCCCGTTTTTCGGTTGGGCCAGCTCTGGCCTAGGATCCTTCCCACTTCGGGAGCTGAAGCGGTTCCAGGATAGGGCAACTTTAGGTCAGGCCGCTCTCAAGAGTCACGGGAGGATAGACCCTACTTCTTTGATTTAAAAAAAAAACAATTACTTTTATTTATTTGTGCGTTGTGGACATGTGTGGAGGTCAGAGGACAATTTGCAGGAGTTGTTTTTCTTCTTTCATCACGTGGGCCTCCCGATGGAACTCTGGTGGTCAGACTTGTGGACAGGCTCCTTTAGCAGCAGAGCTGTCTCCTGCTCTCGCACCCCTCCTCCACCCATTCTGTTTAATGAGGGCAAATGTAGCTCACACTGGTAATGCCAGAACTCAGGACATAGAGGCAGGGAATAGCAAAGCTAGTTCCAGGACAGCCAGGGCTGCACAGCGAGTTCTTGGCCAGTTTGACTACAGACCATCTCAAAAATAAATAAATAAACAGTGCCTCCCTGGAGTGTTCTATTTTTACACAAGTTCAGCATAAGCAACTGTGTCATGTTCATCTCCCGTAGCTTTAGTTATTCTATGGAACCTGCAAGTTTGAGGGACAGGATAATTTCCTTCCAAGAAAGTGTAGGACCCTTTGAGGGCGGATATGTAAATCAATTCTTTCTGAGGTGACAAAAATAGCCTGCAATGTTTACTTAAATATGGGAACCTTCAAGATGGCCCACAAAGTGGAAGGGGAAAAAAACTTAAAAAGGTGCTCCTGTTAGCTTCGCATGCATCGTTTTCCAGCGCTTTCTTGGATGAATTTGTACACGTGTCCGTACAAGCATAAATACATGCTCTTATGCAAAGGGCTTGGCGGCTTGGGAGGCATCCGGGTTGTGTTTTTCTTCCCTTTGCACAAACAAGAGTCTCTCTCCAAAAGCTGCTCTGGAGAGCCTTGGCTTTGCAAGGCAAAGTTCTCACTTGTGTTTTCATTTCTAGAAACTGGGTTTCCCATCAGGGGAATAATTCCTGGTGGCTTCTGCCGAACCCAGCATGCCCCCAAGGTCCACCATGAGGAGACAGGAGTCCCTGGAATGGGCTTAGTAAAAAGTGTGCTGAAAATGGGGGAGGGATTCAGCATTGTTATTTTCAACCCTTTTCATGTTTTTATTGTGTGTGTATGGGGGTGAGTGTGCCAGGATGTGCATGCGGAGGGCGGAGGACAACGTGGCTCAGCTGTCCTCCTTTCGGTGTGGACATGGGCGTGAGCCCAAGGCTTGGCAGCGAATATCTTTGCCTAAAGTGCCATTCACTGCCCCCTTTATTTGTATTTTAAAATCTTTTCAGTTATCATCATCATTATTAACACATGTGTGTATACATATGTGCCACAGAGATCATGGAGGGGTCAGACGACAGCTTTGTGGAATCAGCTCTCATCTGACATTTTTACGTGGGTTCTGGGGATCACACTCAGGTGGTCACTGGGTAGCAAGTGCTGTTACCTCTGAGCCCTCTTGCCAACCCCTATTTAATAAAACAAAACAAGGACTGCATGCCTTTAATTCCAGCACTTGAGAGGCAGAGACAGGTGGATCTCAAGATCTATGGAATTCAAGGCCAGCCTGATCTACAGAGTGAGTTCCAGGACAATCAAGACTACATAGAAAACCCTATATCGAGAAAAACAAAACAAGACAAAACACCAAAATAACAAACAAAACAGGGTTCACTGCATGGCCCAGCCTGGACTCAAACTCAACGATCCTCTTTCTTCAGCTTTCCCTGTGCTCAAATTCTAGATGAGATCCATGCCCATTCTTGTCTGAATATTTCTGCAGGGGTTTCACAGTTAACCATCTGTGCTGCAAGTGTAGGTAGGAGTTAGAATGTTCCAGAAGGTTTGGGATTTATTCCCAAGAACTTCATTAGTTTCTCAATCCTAGCTGCACAGAAGATTTCTAGGGTCTTTTAAAAGTCCATTTCCACCCAGGGTTTGTGGTGCACACTTTTAATGCCAGGACTTGGGAGGCAGAGGCAGGTGGATCTCTGAGTTTGAGGCCAGACACTGTAAAATCAACCTCAACCTAGTGCAGTGCCCACCTATTATCCCACCCACTCAAGAAGCAGAAGCAGAAAGATGGCAAGTTCAAAGCCAGCCTGGACAGCTTAGCCAGATCCTGTCTCAAAATAAAATTGTATTAATTTTTTTATTATGTATGTAGGTCAAAGGGCAATGCAGATTTCAGGTTCCCCTTTGACCACATGGGTCCCAGGGATTGAACTCAGGTCATGAGACCTGGTGGCAAGTGTTACCTGCTAAGCCATTTTGCTGGCTCTCAGGGGGAAAATATCTATATCTATGTGTATGTGTGTGTATTTTGTTTTCATTTTTGAGACAGGGTTTCTCTGTGTAACCCCGGATGTCCTGGAACTCGCTCTGTAGGCCAGGCTGACATCAAACTCAGATCTGCCTGCTTCTGCCTCTTAAGTGCTGGGATTAAAGGCATGTGCCACTACAGCCTGGCAAAAATAATTTTCATTTATTTGTGTGTACTCAGCATAGAGGGACAGCCTAGAATCCCCCGGTGTGGGGCCGGGTTTGTGGCTTGTTGGTAGAGTTCTTGCTGAGTGTGCAGAAGACCGTGGATTCCATCCCCAGACTCTAAAACCCAGACTAGGTTTATCAGAATACCTGCATGTTTGCATTTGAAGCCCATCCCCCCATGTTTGCTGCATGATATCTGCCTGGAATAACTCCTTGAATATTTGGGGAACAGGATGTCGAGGGTCAAAGTAAACTAATATGTAGTGAGCCCGCAAGTCCCAAGGGACTGAGACTCATACCCAGGTTCCTGTGACTCCCAGAATAACAGATTACGCTGCAAGAACTGCTCTCTTCACCCTTCCCTTAGGAAATCAAGGTAGTTGATGAGCTGCCAGGCAACACATACCTGTTATTTCGGCAAACAAGACTGACCCAAAGAACCTTAGTATAGGCCAGCCTGGGCTTTTTCTCAGCCAAAGATGGTGGCACATGCCTGTAATTCCAGCACTCAGGCAGAAGCAAGTGTATCTCTGGATTTTAGACCAGCCTGGTGTGCACAGTGAGTTCCAGGACAGCCAGAGCTATGTAGTGAGATCCTGTCTTCACTCCCCCCGCCCCGCCCACCAAACAATAAAATAAAAAAGATGGTGAAGTATTCAGGAGGCAGAGATTGGGTCCTCAGGACAAGCTGGCTGCATGTGTGCAGACACACGTGCACAAAGCCCCTGCATATGCATCATGTCGTTCCCCCCATTCAAACATACATGCTCGATACATACACATACACATGAAACAAAAGGGACAGGTGAGGGCTTCTGAGGTGGAACCAGTCTGCTTACAGTAACTCAAAGTCAAACTGGCCCCCATGCCTCCATTTCCCCTTGCCTGTCTGTGACTTGAGCTCATTGGCAAATTGACCCCATTGCCCCTGTTGTCTACAGGCATGAGGTCCAATGATATGTAGATCTGGATTTTGGGTGTCTGGGGAATCTGTAAGAAGTGGTTCTATGCACTTGGAAGGCTCTAGAAGAACATGGGGGACTGGTGTTTTCTGGGTCAGGCTTTCCAGAGAGTTATTTTGCAAGAAAACTCAGAGTGCTTAGAGATGCAGGACACTGAACCGAACCAAAACTGCCCAAGAGAGCTTGTTCCAAATAGCACTCAAGGGGATGGTTTCCAGAAGGGGGGAACTGAAATAAGTCAGGGCTGCTTGTTAAAGTGAGAACTCACCCCAGCTGCTGTGCTGGGATGAAGGGTATTCCCCCACCACATCCATCCTGCAGCGGACGGAACCCAAGGCTGGGTGCCTGTTAGGAAAGCACCTCACCAACCGAGCTGTGTCCTTGGTATCAGTCTAAGCTGGTTTTATGTAGCCCAGGCTGGACTAAACTTGCTCAACAGCTAAACAGGACCTTGAACTCTTGATTCTGCTGCCTGCATCTCCCAAGTTCTGGGACTACAGACATGCCCAACAATAACAGACTTCATTGCTCTTTTAGGTCTCACTATGTAGCCCAGGCTGGCCCCAAACTCATGATCATCTTGAGTCCTGCATGTTGTGATTCCAGCCACCACGCCTGGTTCCTGTGTGGTGGCGATGGAATCCAGGGCTTCAGGCATGCTAGACCAGTCCTCTGCTCCCTGAGCTACAGCACCAATTAATAGACAAGTTTATTTTTTAAGATGAAAAATATAAAGCTTTGGGGCTTCGGTTGTAGCTCCTGAGCTATGCTGTGCTAAGTCTGTGCAAGGAATAGCACCAAAAAACAATAAAGAGGGCAATTTTTACATCCTCCACAGGCCTCCCCAACCACTAATCTTAAGGACCAGAAGGAGACACTGGGGGAAGTCTAGGCAAGGCTCCACCCCTGAGCCACGCCCCTAGCCTCTCACTGGGGGATTCTAGGCAGAGGTGCTACTGCTGGGTGATTCCTTGAGCTCACAGTGGGTGGATTTATCTGGTGTGTGAAATTTCCACCCCCCCAGATATTTCAATCTCATGCTAGGTCCCAGAATATCTCTGGCATAATTGCTAAGGGCTAAGCAATTTCTTTTTGTCCTGGTAGGCAATCTTTGATAGAGCCAGGGAGCCTAGGCTTCTCCAGGTTCTGAATGACTGAACCTGACATCTCAGCAGTGGGGAGGTTGAGGCAGGAGGATGGCAAATTAACGGCTAGCCTGTATTAGAGTGAAATGCCATATCAAAATGAATAAAGAGGGCTGGAGCAATGGCTCAGCAGGTAGGGGTACTGGCTGCTCTTGCAAAGGATCCAGGGTCCCTTGCAACCACTTGTGATCCAGCTCCAAGGGATCTGACACCCTCTTCAGGCCTCAATAGGTACTTCATTCACATGATCCACAGACACATGTACGTGAAAGCACTTGTACACATAAAATAAATCTTTTCAAAATAAATAAAGAAAATGAGTTGAACTGTTATATCTTGAAGGCTATATAAGCTCATCCCTCTGCCTTTTGACAGCCAAAGAAACAGGCTGGCTGGAGGCTGGTGGCAGACACTTGCTCAGGGCTACATAGGCCTGAGTGGCAGAGTAAAGGGGGTCAAGACTTTATGTAGGAGGTGCTTAGGAAGCAAAGCCTGTTAGCCCCTCCCCTTCAGGTGTCTCTAGGATGATCCCAAAGGGCACAAGAAACACCCTGGATTAAGACTGCCCCTGGCAGCTATTTTTAGAAGCACATGCAAGTGTCTTTTCTGCAGGGCAGGAGGGAGGGCTTCAGTAGCCTTGACCCTGTGGACTCACCAGCTGCTTCTAGGATTACTTCTCAGGGGAAGCAGTACTTTAAATAGATGCAGGAAGGGGTGTTCTTTCCCCTCCCCTCCCCTCTCCCTCCTCTTCTGTCCCCTTTCCTCTCTCTCTCCTCCCTTCCCTCCTCTTTTTGGGTCCCAAGTAGCTGAGATTATAAGTATATATCAGGGCACTTGACAAGGCTGGTTATACTTTTGTGTGTTCTTGAGAGTACATGCTTGTACGTGTGTGTGCAGGAGTTGGCTCATTCCTCCCACAATATGTATTCCATAATCCATCTTGGTGGGTGAGGCTGTCCCCGCTGAGCCTCCTCACCAGCTTCTGGGTCTCATGAGTTCAAAGGATCTGAATCCAATCCTCACAGTCGCACAGCTGCCCCTGCCCTGGTTGATCTCTGCGGCCATTAGTAAAAGATGGCATCATTTACCTTGTTATGTCCACACTGGGTGGAGTTTCTTAAAGGTTGTTTTTATGTTTTGAAGTGATTTTGCTTGTTTGAAATGATTTATTTATTATATGTGTGTGTGTGTGTGTGTGTGTGTGTGTGTGTGTGTGTGTGTGTGGAGAGCACGTGTAGGCCCAGTGACATCGGGGAAGTTGGTTCTCTCTACCATGGGGTTCTGGGGATTGAACTCATCAGACTTGGAGGCAGTAGACCTAGACAGGACCGTCTGTCTCACTGGCTCATTTCCACTGTGGTGACATTACACAGATGTTTTTGCTGACAAAGAGAAAAGAGGTTTTGGGGCTGAGGCTGTGGCTCGGTGGGAAGCCCTGGGTTCCATCCCCGGCACTGAAGGTTGGCTTGGCTCAGTTTGAAGCCTGAAAGTTTAGAAGGGAGACTCCCTGTTTGGCCTTGTGGGAAATCACAGGGCAGCAGACACTCACGGGAAAGGCAGAGGTAGCAGAGGCCAGCAGGGCCACCCTGGCCAGGTTGCTTTTTTTTTCCCTTTGAGACAGGGTCTCATGTACCCCAGGCTAGCCTAGAATGTCCCCTGAGTGATTCTTGCCAGGCAGTGGTGGCGCACGCCTTTAATTCCAGCACTCAGGAGGCAGAGGCAGGCNGCTAGTTCCAGGACAGGCTCCAAAGCTACAGAGAAACTCTGTCTCGAAAACAAACAAACAAAAAAACCTTAAGATTCTCCTGTTACCCTTCCTGTGTGCTGGGATTACAGGCCTGCATCAACCACGCTGAGTTTATATGGTGCTATGGGTGGAACCCAGGACTTCCAGCATGCTAGGCAAGAGCTCCTACCCACTGATCCCCAGCCCAGCTGTGCCTCTGAAACCACCACATTCTCCCAGGATGTACCTCCAGCAGGCTAACCTTGGTACCCCAGACCTAATTGCCATGCCCTACACCCAATTCTTAAAGGATCCTCACCTCTAATCCTAACACCTTGGGGACCACTTTCCCAGTCCGTGACCCTTGGGGGTCTGATCACCTTCTCCACCAAATGAAACTGGTCAGAAAGGGAGGGACTCTCCAGTATAAACAGTCACACCAGGGGACACCCAATGGTGGCTCAGGGGTGTGGCTTTATGAGATGGGGATGTTAACATAAGGATAGAGCCTGACCTTTAACAAAGACTCTGGAGATCTACAAATATTGCTATTCATTTGTTTACTTATTTGAGACAGGGTTTCTCTGTGTAGCCCTGGCTGCCCTGGAATTTACTCTATAGACCAGGCTGACCTTGAACTCACAGATCTTAGGCCTAAGTTGTGGACCACCATGCTAGGCTGCTTTTATTTCTTGTGTGTGCAGCGAGTCAGGTCTCCCCCATGCAGGTTCTGGGATGGAACACAGCTCATCAGGCTTGGTGGCAAGCGCCTTTACCAGCTCAGTGGGCCCTGATGATATTAAATGAGTTTTTCCTATAAATGCCTCACCCCATCTGAGACCTAAGATGGCTTCCTCAGTAGGTACTGGCTAATCGCCCTGCCTCTTCCCTACCTTGGTGGTAGAACTCACGCTCAGCGCCCGATGAGCACAGGGGAAGCCCTGGGTTTAATCTCCAGCACCCAGAGGATTAAAAGGGCAGCCTGCCTGCAGGTATTGCCATGCTCCTGTAGTCACTCTTCCAGCGACCACCAGAATTCATATGCCTTGCAGGAGCTGTGGAGCTGTCCCGGCACCACCCGGTGGCGTCCTGGCTGTGTGCCATGCTGCACTGTTTTGGGAGTTACATCCTGGCTGACTTGCTCCTCGGGGAGCCCATCATTGACTACTTCAGCAACAGCTCCAGCATCCTGCTGGCCTCTGCGGTGTGGTAAGCACCTGGAGGCCCTGAAAAGGCTGAGCCTGGGGCCAGGGAGGACCCCAGCTCTAGGGAGGAGGGAGGTTAAAGGAGCAAGGACCCCAGTCGCAATCAGCAGGGCGCCAGATGCTCCCCTGGATCTCCTGCTGGGCTACCCTTCCTCCTGACCCTAGGTTTTCTGTCCTCAAAGGTACTTGATTTTCTTCTGTCCTTTGGACCTCTTCTACAAGTGCGTCTGCTTCCTGCCCGTGAAACTCATCTTCGTGGCCATGAAGGAGGTGGTGAGGGTTCGGAAGATTGCCGTGGGCATCCACCATGCACACCACCACTACCACCACGGGTGGTTCATCATGATCGCTACTGGCTGGGTCAAAGGTAAACAGAACTATGACAAGAAAGATAAAAAATCCCCACGGGGTCCAGTGAGACAGTCCAGTGAGGCAGTTCAGTGAGGCGGTCCAGTGAGATGGTCCACTGAGAGACTGTCCAGTGAGGTGGTTCAGTGAGGCTGTCCAATGAGGCTGTCCAGTGAGACGGTTGGTCCAGTGAGACAGTCCAGTGAGGCTGTCCAATGAGGCTGTCCAGTGAGACGGTTGGTCCAGTGAGACAGTCCAATGAGGCTGTCCAGTGGGACGGTCCAGTGAGGCAGTCCAGTGAGGTTGTCTAGTGAGGCGCTCCAGTGAGGCGCTCCAGTGAGATGGTCTAGTGAGGCGCTCTAGTGAGATGGTCTAGTGAGACGGTTCAGTGAGGCGGTCCAGTGAGGCACTCCAGTGAAATGGTCTAGTGAGGCGCTCCAGTGAGATGGTCGGTCCAGTGAGACAGTTCAATGAGGTTGTCCAGTGAGACAGTCCAGTGAGGCAGTCCAGTGAGATGGTCCAGTGAGATGGTTCAGTGAGGCAGTCCAGTGAGATGGTCCAGTGAGACGGTTCAGTGAGGCGGTCCAGTGAGGCGGTCCAGTGAGAGACAGTTCAGTGAGATGGTCCAGTGAGAGACAGTTCAGTGAGATGGTCCAGTGAGAGACAGTTCAGTGAGATGGTCCAGTGAGATGGTCCAGTGAGAGATGGTTCAGTGAGACAGTTCAGTGAGATGGTTCAGTGAGACGGCCCAGGGAGATGATCCAGTGAGATGGTCTGGGAAGACGGTTTAGTGGTAAAGAGCTTGTATCAAAAGCCTGTTGGCCTGTTTGATTCCTGGACCCACACAGGAGAGAACTGACTCCCACAGGTTGTTCACAGCTCACCACATGGGCACTGTGGCCCATGCGCCTACACACACCATATGCAGTAACAATAAAGTTAATAATAATAGGGGTAGCAAGATGGCTTGGGGAAGAGTGCTTGAGGCCAAACCTGATGACCTGAGCTTGATCCCCAGAACCCACACAGTGGAAGGATAGAACCAGCTCCTGAGAGTCGTCTTAGTCCTCTGACCTCCACACATGTGTTACGGTTTGCTCATGTACATGGACACACTCCCTACTACCACAAAAAGTATAAGTAATATGTAACATTTATTTTCAGACAGAGTCTCTCTTTGTAGTCCTGGCTGGCTTGGAGCTCATTATGTAGACCAGGCCAGCCTTGAACTCACAGAGATTCTCCTACCTCTGCCTCCCAAGAGCTGGCTAAAGGTGTGTACCACCATACCTAGATAAATGTAATAAAAAAAATTGTAGGGGCTAGCAGGAAGGCTCAGTAGGTAACAGTGATTACTGCCAAATGAGGTGCACTCAATCCTTGGATCCCACAGAGTGGAAGGAGAGAACTCACTTCATGGTTGTCCTCTGACCTCTGCATTAGAGCTGTGGCATGCTGACACCCATACACAAAATTAACAAATAAATAATAAAATTATAAAAAGAAATTATTAATTTTTTTCAATAAGTAAGATCACAGCAGTTAACTGGTCGTAAGGGTGGGCTCCTGTAATCCCAGCATTTGTGATGATGAGCCAGGGAGGATTAGGAGTCCTGGCCAGCCTGGGTACACAGTGAGATTCAAGACAGTCCCTTGTAGCTGGGGACACATCCAATTGCTTCTTGCTGGTTTGCCCCGACTGTGCCGTGCGAACCTGGGCAAGGCTTTGCTGTGAGCCTCATTTCCCCACCTGTCAGGGATTGTCTTCCCCAGACTCAGAGACCCCTCATGAAGAGAAGGCCCTTTGTGTCCTTGGGAACTGAGGCTAGGAGAAACGGGGCGTGGGGTGGCAAGCTAGTTCAGTGGTGCCCTGCCCCACAGGCTCTGGTGTTGTCCTCCTGTCCAACCTGGAGCAGCTGCTTCGAGGAGTCTGGAAACCGGAGACCAATGAAATCCTGCACATGTCCTTGTAAGTACCCCCCGTGGCCTCTGTCCCTCCTCACCTGGCCCAAGACACTGCTGGGGTAAGGACAGGAAGACCTTCTGCAGAGGTGATATTTGGCTGGGGTTTTGAAGAGCGAGTAGTTTTCTGGCTACAAAAGACTCCCCACCCAGAGCCTAGCATCACTGCTAATTGTCAGGTTAGAAAAGGTGCATGGCCAGGGTGCAGAATGTGAGTGGAAGGAAGGAAATGGAGCGGGATGGGGACTGTGGACAGGCAGACAGACCAAGTGGTGTGGAGGGCCGAGGGAGTGGTGGGTGGAGCCATATAGCATGTATGACCCTTGCAGGACCAGTGCGTTGGGCCTGATACATCCTACTTCTCTTTATTCCTTTATTTGTTCTTTTTTCCATTTTCCTGTGTGTCTGTGTTGTGTGCATGTGTGGGGGCACATGAGTACGCGTGTGCATGTATATGTGCAGACCTTGGATTGTTCTGGGATCATCAATCACTTTCCCACCATATCTGAGGCAGGGTCTCTCAGTCAAACCCCAAGTCCCTGATATGCCCAGGCTCACTACACCATGGAGCCATCTCCCCAACTTCCAGTTTTTTAGTGCTGGGGAGAGCAGCCTGCAGGTCACCTCTCCCCGACATGTGACCTTCACTCACTGTCCAGAGGTTTTACTGTCACATCTGCCTCCTTAGCCTTTTGTATGGTGACCTCGGCTTCTAGTACCTGCTGAGCAGATGTGACCCCCCTGCACCCAAACCCCATAGCCACCAAGGTCACACTTTCCACACCTAGCTCAGGTGCTCAGCTGGCTTCTTCACATCCAGTCCCAGATGGTGCCTTGGGGCACCCACATTCTGCAGGGGTTCTTTACCCTCAACTGACCTAATCTACATAATCTAGTGCCAAGAGATTTGCCTCCAGGTTGGTTTTGTTTTTGTTTTTCAAGACAGGGTTTCTCTGTGTAGCCCTGGCTGTCCTGAAACTTGCTCTGTAGACCAGGCTGGCCTCGAACTCAGAGATTCTCCTGCCTTGATGCCTCCTGAGTGTGGAATTAAAGGTGTGCGCCACCACCACCATTGGGCTCCAGGCTGATTTTTGGGCTTTGTCAAATTGACAAGATTCAACATTACCAATCTAGGAATGGTGATGTGCTCCTTTAATCCCAATACTTGAGAGGCAGAGGCAGGAGGATCTCTATAAGTTCCAGCCAGCCAGAGCTACACAGTGAGAACCTGTCTTGAAATAAAAGAAAAGATTCCCCATTATCAGGGTCTTTCACCCCCACCATCTATACATCTGCAGTCAAGAGATGCTGGTAGACACGGGCTGGAGCGATGGCTCAGCAGTTAAGAGCACAGGCTGCTCTTCCAGAGGACCCAGGTTTGATTCCCTGCACCCACATGGTGGCTCACAGCCATCTGTAACCACATTCATGGGGAATCAGATGCTCTCTTCTGGCCTCCACAGGCCCTGCATACATATGGTTCACAGACATGCATGCAGACAAAATACCCATAAACATTAAATTAAATAAGTAAGACTTTTAAAAAGAGAAAGATTCTGGGTTCAAGAACCTGCATTGGTTCCTCCAGGGTTCACTTTTATAGACAGCCAGGTGTGGCAGCACACCTGTTGCCCCAGGGCTGGTGTAAGAAGCCAGGTGCAGCAGCACGCCTGTTGCCCTGGGGCTGGTGTAAGAAGCCAGGTGCAGCAGCACACCCGTCACCCCCGTGCTGGTGTCTTAGCTGTTCTACAGTTGCTGGCACAAGATACCATGACCAAGTCATTCATTGGAGCTTAGGTTCCAGAGGACTGAGTCTGTCATGGTGGGAGACCTGAGCAAGCAGGGGCGTGGCAGCAGGAGCAGGGAGCTCAGGGCTCACATCTTGAACCACAAGCAAGAAACTGAGGTGGCTAAGGCCCTTAGCTCTCAAAACTAGCCCCAGCACTTCCTCAACAAGGCTACACTTCCTCAACCTCCCCAACAGCTCCACCACCGGGGACCAGAATGGGTACATTCTCATTCAAATTACAGCTGGGAATGCAGAGACACTGCCAGCCCACCTAGCAAAACTGGTAGACTCCAGGTTGGGTGAGTGAGAGACTTTGCTTCAAAAATAAGGTGCAAGGCCTGCGAGACAGCTCAGTGGGTGAAGGAGCTTGCAGCCAAGCCTGATGACTGAGTTCAGTCCCCAGACCCTACATGGTGGAAGGAGAAACCAGCTCCCTAAAGTTGCTTACATGGGTGAGAGACAGAGAAATACTGGGGTGGGAGCAGGCGAAGGCCATGGGTGAGGAGGGGCAATAACTCAGCTCTGGGTGAGAGTACAGATCTTTCTGTCAAAAACGGTGGCCCTCACTTCATAATAAGAGCCTTGGAGACCCAGGAGAGAGAATCCTTTTATTTTACAACCTTGGGAAGTCAGGAGTCATCATAGAGAAAAGGCTAAGATGACTGTCACCCTGGTTTGGTCACAGACCTTTCTGTTTCCCTGACCGTGTGTCACCACCCCATGAATTCCTCACTGGCTGAGTTCTTCCCCCTAGCATAGCCTCAACCCCAAATTCCCCAACCTCAATGGGCCTGAGCCCCCTGCCCCCAGCTGTTCTCATACATGAGCTCAGACCATAACTCCCCAACCCAACATAAACTAAAATGCTCCCTGGTAAACAGGCCCCAGCCGCCAGCCAGGAAGACGGGTCCAGTGCCTCCTGGCCAGCTGTGACTCTGCTGGGCTTTTAGTGAAGCCTGGACTGAGAATGGACCATAGTGACCCATGTCTTACATCCCCAGCCCCACCAAAGCCAGCCTGTATGGAGCCATTCTGTTCACCCTGCAGCAGATGCGCTGGCTCCCAGTGTCCAAGGCCAGCCTCATCTTCGTCTTCACCATGTTCATGGTGTCATGTAAGGTAAGTCCCTGGGATGGGACACTCCCGAGAATTTCATCGGGAGGTTGAGGGATGAGGGTTGAGGAAGAGAATGGGCCTTGCAGGTGGGGGTGGAGGTGCTGCTCCCCTGTATGAGAGACCACGGGGACAGGAAGCTGAAAGCTGCTGTGATCAAAACACCCAGAAGGAACTTGGGCCTTCCCTGTCTTTCTGCCCGAGAATGTTGCCCCTAGCTCCCCAAGCATAGAAGATCCTGCCTAGGGATGGTCCAGCCCTGGAGAGGACTGAAGCCTGGAAAGGGTGTGAGTCCTGCTGTGGAGGGGGCAGGAGGATCAACATGAGTTTGAGGCCAGCCTGGGCTATGTAGTGGGTTCAAGATCAGCTAGGGTTACATAGTGACGTTCTGCCTCAAAAAAACAGAACAAACCCCCGTGGACCCTATGGCAGGGAAGAGGGAGGGCCCAGGATCAGGAACTCAAGGTCATTTTCAGCTACACAGCAAGTTTGGGACCTGCCTGGGCTATATAAGACCCTGCCTTAAAATACAACACAAACTAAAAGCAAGCAAGCAAAGACAAGCAAGGGGGGAAAGAGGCTGAAGAGAGAGGATGGAAGAGTGTGAGGGAAGATAGGAGGGAGAGAGAATGATGCTCAGAGTTCTCAAGTGTGGCGTCTAAGACCTTGGGAATGGAGTGTGGTGGCATGGGAGTATGGGGGTGGGGTACTGTGAGGGACTCTTCCCAGCTTCAGATGATTGACACCTTCTATGTTCCCACATAAGGGAAGGCAATGCCTATCTCTTATGTTCAGACTTGGCAGTATAATGAACAGGATGCTAGCCTGGGCTACATGGTACCCTAACTCAACACCAACAACAAAATTAACACCCAAGTGTAGGTGTTGGGAGGTCCTGTTTGGGTGGGTGACCACTGGTTGCAGCATCCCTGGAAGTTGAGGCTCACGTGCTTGGAGGTGTGGGAAGCCAGAGGGCTGGGGCAGGCCCACTCCCCCTCACTGCTCCTTTGTCCGCCCCCTCCCTTGTGTTTCTTGGGCTCCCTTTAGGTGTTCCTGACGGCCACGCACTCCCACAGTTCTCCATTTGATGTCCTGGAGGGCTACATCTGCCCGGTGCTGTTTGGGGCAGCTTGGGGAAGTGACCATCACCATGACAACCATGGAGCACCACATGGCGGAGGCCTAGGCACCCAGCACGCAGGCCTGCCTGCCAAAGCCAGGGAGGAGCTGAGTGAAGGCTCCAGGAAGAAGAAGACCAAGAAGGCCGATTAAGGAGCAGCCCCAGGCATCCACTGGATGTTGGGGAGAAGGGTGTGGACTCACGGAACCTCAGTACTTAGGGGCATACAGAACTCAAGAGTTCCCCTCCACCAGCCTCTACTTCCTCACAGGGCTGATGCAGGGCTGAGATGCGAGGGTAGAGAAGTTGGGTAGCAGTGAGAAGCCCTGCTTTCTGCTAGACCCCCTCATGACATCACAGCCTTCGGGGTCACACAATCTTCACAGTGCCAGCCACAGAAGCCCTGGCAAGAAACTCTTGGTTTTCTTTCTTTGTTCTTTCAAAATATATCTTGTAACCAAAAGCCACATGGAGCCTCAGTTAGCCAAGTTTCTCCCAAGGACATGCTGGGGTGCCCTGTTCTTTCCAACCAGGACCTCCCTGCAATTTTGTGACTCCTTCTGGGCATCTTGGGGCAATTACCTCCTCTGAACCTCCTGCTTCCTCTCAGTAGTGTGGAGATCCCAGGTCTTCCTGTATACAGAGGGTAGAGAATGTCAAGTTTCCTAAGCAGCATGCTGTGTGGCCAGGGAGCCTGTGTGAAGGACGGCGCAGTATGCTTTGTACGTTAGGCCTAAGCTGTTTGTGTTTGGGCCCAGAAGGTCTCACAAGTTACTCCACTGAACAGACAGATCCAGGGCTAACAGGAAGCAAAGCTCGAGTCTCCAGCTGCCCACAGGCAAAAGAAAGGGAGCCAACTTCATGCAGGGCAGAATGCCCAAGAGCTAACAGCCTTGAGCACTCATAATTGGGCCCTGGACACAGCAGGTGTTCCTCAGGCCAATCAACATTGTTCATTCAGTCATTCAACAAACATGGATCCACACCTGCGCCGTGTACAGTGTTGTGCTGCTGCTGGGGTGGAGTGGGCCTTGTACAGGGCAAGGGCTGTGGTAGCCAAAGTCACCAGGACATCTGGGAGAGGTGAGAGTGGGGCACAGCTGGGCACCCCGTGTTGCCTTTTTGTGAGAAAGCACCTTCTCATGGCATTGCCCGGAGGTAGGGTAGGACCTGAGCCTGGAAGCTCCTGGGTTTCATCCTCCTGGTGTCAATCAAAGCTCGGTGTGAGTGATCAGACAATAAATGTGTGAGTGAACCAAGCTCTTTTGCTTTATTCGACCTCAAAATGTAGGAATGCCATGGGGTCTGTTCTTAGGGATGCTGGGGCCTCTGGGACAGGAGGAAGATCTGAAGCGTGCCATGCAGGGTCAGGCACATCCGTCTTCTCCAAGACAGTGGAAAGGTTCACAGTACGTAGGAAGCTGAGGGAGGAGGATGACCACATCCAAGCCAGCCTGAATTACCAGAGGGACACCACAAAGAAAGGACTGAAACGCAGAACAGACGGGGAAGGTGTGGCGATGGGCAGGAAGGGAAGGGCATAGCCAGTTAGCACTGTCGCTTTCAGGAATTGCCTAAAGGGGGCCTGGTGATCCTGGCCACCCCATCTTCATCCTGCCTTTTCACAGGAGCTGAAATGCGGAGGCAGGAAGGGTCCTCAGCCCTTGGCAGCACACCCCAGGCATGGGAGCCAGGTTGGGTTTGTGCTTTACGGAGCTGGAGCCTTTCCCTGTTCCAGCCTTCATTTGCCTAGGAGTTCACCTAGGATGGCAGAACCTGTGTATAAACCATGGCGGCTCTGGCCTCAGCTGGACTCAGAGCAGCTGAGGAGATTACAGGGGAGCCACCTTCTGTCCTCCACCCCAAGGCGCAGGGATCTCATATTCTGACTGGACAGATGGGATGGAAATAAAGAGCCTCCCAACCTATTTTGGGAAGGAGGTGTGATAGCCTCTGGCTGGCTTGTGGATCAGGGATCCTTGCCAGGACCAGCTGCCTTGGTGTCTACGAACAGATGGCAGGACTCTGACAGCCGGATCTTAAGTTCAGGTTAATTATAGAAGGATTCAAGCTTGGTAGAATCTGTTGTCTGATATCAAGAACAGGGTTCTTCATGTCATTTAAAAATTCTATTTAGGGAGCTGGAGAGATGGCTCAGTGGTTAAGAGCATTGCCTGCTCTTCCAAA
>LOJH01031610.1:0-16782 GCA_001685095.1 Ellobius talpinus
AGAGATGCCATAAGCCGGGATATCAGCCTGACTGACCTTGCCTGCCTGGAAACACCCTGATCCAGGCTGTCTGTGACAGAAAGGAAGGGCCTATCTACATTGGAGCAGTAGAAACAGTCAGGCACAAACTGTCGCCTGTGAGAACTAGGGAAGAGAAATTGATCAGCTCTACATAGCAGGTGGCTCCACATCCCTTCTGCTTGGAAGGGACCTTGTGGCGGAGTGAAATGTGTGATTATCACTGTGACCCAGCCCTTTGATAATTCATGTATACTCACACTCAAACTTACACTCACATTCTCATATATCTGCAGATAGCATCCCGTGAGAGGAGGTAGAAAGATGTTGCCATTAATGCAGTATCTTGGAGTGATCTGAATTTGATCCTATGGGCTCAAAATTTTAGCATCAAGATTTTCTCCCTTGTTTACTTTTACCCCAATCTGCTCCACTTCAAGAAGATGGGACAAGCTTCCAGTTGGGCAATGTTGCCTGCTTATTGAAACGGTTATACTCTTGAGGGGCTTATTGAAACGGTTATACTCTTGAGGGGCTCACTCCACTCAGCTTCAAAAGTTGCTTAATCTTCTGTGCATCACCTTTGAACATCTGTCTGCCTCAGTTCCCTGCTGAAGCTCCTACACCATGGATGTAAGAGGACACCATTCTGTAAGTAAGCCTAGATGGCAAGCCACAGCTTCCCCTTCATTGGCCATCTTTTGCATCTCTTTGGGAAGACATTTCCTGGAATGACCAGCAGCCATGTATCACATTTAGTCATGATAGCTTTTAGTTTTTGTTTGCAATTAAGAAGAACTTGAGATTGTTAAGCATTAAACAAAGAGCTAAGACAGTTGTCAGGAGGTTGCCATTTTTGAAGAAGCACTGGGAATTTGGAGGGATAGAAAGGAGGATTGATCAAGTTGGGATGGAATTCAAGAGATGGAGTCACCATTAATTAAGAATGGCTTCCAGTTTTTCAGTACTTAAGTGTACCAGGAACTGTACTGAGCATTTGAGGCCGTCCTTGGGATAGAGATAATGGGGTGTCCATGGTGAATGAGACCCAGAGAGGTTAAGATATTTAGCCTAGAGACACGGCAGTAGTCAACAAACGAGACACTCTTCATAGACTACCATGAACAGAGAGACAAACAGCAGATACTTAGACAAAAAAACAAGTTAAACAATGATTGTTAATTTTCTCAAACTCAAAGCTTCTCAAAAAATCATTGGCTTTGAAACATTCAAAATTATCCTAGCTTCTTTCTTCTTGTTATGACAAAATGTCCTCACTAAAGCAACTTAAAAGAGAAAGGAGTTATTTTGGCTCACAGTTGGAGAGATAGGGTCCATTGTGGTGGGGAGTCATGACAGCAGGCAGGGAAGGTGCTGTGGTGAGCAGGAAGCTGGCTGAGTGCATTTGAACTCAGAAAGCAGACAGCAAATAGAAAGTCATACCAGGTGTTAAAACCACAAGGCCCGCCCTCAGTGGCCCACTTCTTCCTTTGAGTCTTTGCCCTTTCAAGGGTCTGCTGGCTTCCCACACATCACCACCAGCTAGAGACTGAATGTTCAGACATAAGCCTGTGGGTAAGCCTGTGGGCAACATTTTACATCTAAACCACAACAAAAACACAGACTTTTCTGTCTAAACTCCTATTAGATTAAAGTAAAATATGTTGATTCTACCCTGCAGCTTTGGACAAAAAAAATATTCATTCACTGAGAGGAAACACTAAATCTAGTTTGGACAAAAGGACAAGCTTAACTCCTGCAAGCCACACAGTTTCAGTATTTGTCAGGTGTGGGTGACCTTCACACCTGTTCCCATCACACATTCCTGAGGTGTATTTAGTCTAAAAGAATCAAATAGGTACAATTCGCACCCTAGAATCTGGGTTGTAATAAGCTCCAAAGGTATCCCTGTCCCGTGCAGTCAGTTGAATGTCCTGTAGTCTGTCACCCTAATGCCTAATTGTTTTGTTTTTGCGGTTCCCTCTGCTGCTCTTCAAGTAATTCTTCCTGCATGTCTTTCAGTCCTTTTATTCTCTTTCCATCTGTGTCTAATCTACTGTTAAGCCGCTACATTGAGTTTTCTTCATTTTAGTTATAGTATTTTTCATTTCAGTGCATTCTATTTGCTTCTTTTTCAGGTCCGTTTCATCCTTTTTTTTAAAAAAATAGCTTGTTGCTTATTCCCTGCAAACTGATGTATTCAAGGTTTTCCTTCATGTCTTAAAAACATAGTCACATACACATGATTTGGTCTGACAATTTAGTGCTTGAAATACATAATCTGTTTCTGCTGTCTGTTTCATCTGGTTGACTCGTGGTCCTTTGATTTTCTAAATTGTGGGTGCTTTTGTTGCTATTTGGTGTCTGTGACAAATTATTTCTAAGGATTTTGAAGTGTTTGAAAAGATGGCTTCCTCTAGAGAGATCTAGGTTGGCTTCTGTTAGATGCCCAGGAGGCCTGCTAGATCAGTACCATCAGAGAAGCTTCTGATGCTCCCCTGGCCTCCAAAGAGCACAAGCCCAAGGTGTCCAGTCTGATGCAGTCACCGACAGTGATAAATTCTCCATCATCTTCTTCATACTTCTTGGAAACACAGCTTTCCTACAGTGCCCTGCCTGAGGAGGAAGAGGTTTATTTCTATGTTCTTCAGACAAAGAGTTAACTCTGGCCAGGTGGTGCAAGCCTTTAATCCCAGCCCTTGGGAGACAGAGGCAAGAGGATCTCTGTGAGTTGGAGGCCAGCCTGGTCTGCAAGAGCTAGTTCCAGGACAGGCTCCAAAGCTACAGAGAAACCTTGTCTCAAAACCAAAACAAACAAACTCTGCGGGGTCCAAGGACAAAGGACAGCTTCCCTTTAGACTCTAGGTGAACATCTTGACTTGTTCTTCTGTCATTAGCAAAATGGAAAGTCAAGTTTTATTTAAATTTAATTCTCACAAGAGAAAAGTGGCTTTAGTTTTCCAGGTCGAAATTTATCTTTTCCTTTTTGTCACCTCTTCAGTGATATTAAGATACTTTTAAAAATGTTTTACTCCAGTTTTTTTTTTTCTGGAACTTTTGTTTTCCTTACTTTTCCCCAGTAAGGAGTTGCTTGAATATGTCACCCTGCATAACAGAACTGGTCTGAGCTCCAGTCAGCCCGGCTCAGCCCTGGGATTGGAAGGCTAGAACAGAAGTTCTGCGGTGGCCTGCTGGAGCAAGGCCACTGACTGACCCTTACCAACTGAACCTCTGGTGTCCCAGGGGGCTCTGGGAGTCTTAGCTAAGATGGCTTGGGGCTCACAGCAACAATTAGTTTAGTGCAATAAAGAAAAGGTCAGGCTGTGCTTTTGGAAGGAGACAAAGGGATCTGTAAAGCTTTGGAGACCTGAGATTCCTTTCCGGGAGTAGGAGCCCCACTGATCAGCTGCCCCCCCAACCCCGCTACCCTTCCCTCTCTCAGTCCTCCTGTTCCTCTTGGTGCTAAAACAGTTTGATTCATGCGGTGACGCAGGCCGCCCTGAGATCATCACAGAAACTGATACATGTAAGCTGGTTTCCTTCCTAGAAAAGTGGATAGGCAGCCTGTGCTGGTCACCATCACTCTTGTTTTTATTATTCCTTCAAATGAATTAATTGGCCCTTTGAGAGGGAATTGCCACCGGTCCTGAAGGATGCCTCTCTCCGCCACATTAGTGTGTGCCCTTTACTCTGTTCTGAAAGTCACTCTGGCAAGCACACATTCCTCTCCACCTGCAATGCCAGATTTATCAGCCTATTCACCAGAGAAGAAACAAGATAAGAACCTCTGGCTGTAAAGTATGGTTATGCACTGCACTGCACTGTGTTGGTTTGTGTCTAGACAGAGTTAAGAGACCCCCTTGTGGCCCTGGAAATACCTAGGAATGGCTGTATATTTACCTCTTGATAAGAAAGAGGGACTTGACATTTTTATGGATTAGGCAGAGGCCGCAAAGTCTAGCAGAGAAAGCAATAGTCAGAAAGTCAGAAGGGGGCATGACCCCTGGTGTGCCTGTCCCTCTCTGGATGGAAGTACAGCCTTACAGACATGAGAAGCCCTAGCGTCCAGACCTCCCACTAGATTGTATTCCCTCATGCTTGTTCCATGCACCTCTGAGCTCTTCATTGAAGTAAAGGTAACAGGCACCAAGCAGTGTTACAAAGGTCGATCATTTGACATGCTCAGAGTATAGTCCACCCTCACGTGGATGAGCTGTTAGGATGACTATTCCAGCCCAGAGAGACCGTGTGCAGGTACTGGCAATGTCTGCAGGATGCTCCCCTCCCGTTCAGTGAGTCACACGAGCTAACAGTCCATCTGGAAAGGGTCTTGTTTTAGAGAGTTGGTCCATCTCCAAAAAGTTTTACAGCCCCAATAGCCTTGCCAGACTGATTGCATGTGTGGTCTAGGATCATCATGCCCATTGCCAAGATACATGCGAGCCATAGCCAGCAAGCCAGGAGACACCCAGGATAGGAATACCTAGACCCAGGAAGTCCCTGGAAAATACAGGTATACGACTGGATACTGTGAAGCAGGTCTTGATTCAGTATTAATAAAATAAGGAGTTCATGCTAAGCACACATTCATACACTCGACCATGGTGGAGTGAGCCCCTCCCCACATGACTGAACATCTGCACACAGCTGGGGAATTTGGTGAAAGATTAGCTTCCCATCTGGATTGTCTGGGTACATGAATTTTTCAGGAGTCATTGAACTGTATATGTAAAATGTAAAAATTACATCACTTTTTAGAAAATGAATTATTCTCCCTCATGTTTATAGCGGAACTTATGTAGGTGTATAGGAGGTTGTCACGACTCATGGTGCACCCACCAGTGGTTACTAGCTGGAGAAACTACACCTGCTTGCCAGCTCTAGCACAAGTGCGTGACGTGACCCCGGCCCCAGCAAATTGACTGGGACCCTGACTTTAATCTGATCCATCTTTTCCAGGCTGCTTATTACCTTCATTTGAAAACTAGGTGGAGACTTCCTTGGGTTTCATTTTCCTTTTTAACTATTTTCACTGATCTTTTCATTTTTTATGGCCAGAAATAACATGTGCATCCTAGACAGCTCAGAACTGGATAGAGTAAGAAGAAAGAGCTTCGTGTCAGCGAGCCTTGCCCCAACCCCTGCTACAGAAGGGGCCACTGCGCTGTGGCTAGGTGGAACCTAATCTTTTGTATGAGTGTATGTATGTTTGTATATGCAATATAGATGTATAAATATGTCTGCACATGTAAACGGACTTTGAGGGTCTCGTAGGAATGGGATCTTACTGATGATTCTGAATCTTGTGCTTATTGCTTGAGAAGCATTGGACATCTGTTTGTGGGGTCACCTTTGCCGCTGCTGCTCCATTGTTTTCAATGACTGGAATATATCCACTGTTTAGATAGATTCACTCACTTTTCCCAGTGTTGCTGACCTCACTCAAAATGGCAGATAGTTCAGTTGAGAAACAGACTCACTGTGGAATGGGCTCCCTGCAGAAGACCCTATCCTGGATTCTGTTGTTTACTGTGGGTGCCATGGAGCCTGGTTGGCTCTGCAGATGCAACCAGTGGAGTAAGAAGCGCTATCCATGTCACTTTTCTGTGTGACTAAAGGGCATCTTTTGAATGCCATGCGATGATTTGTGTGATTCCTGAGATAGGCCTCTGTCCTGAAGACAGACCAAAATAACTTCCGGTTGAGTTCCAGGCGATGAAAGTGAGGTTTTAAGCAATAGCGAAGCCTTGGGTTTCTGTGCCTCTTTGTGCTTTCTGAAGGGCGTTCTCAGCCATTATCCTGTTTGATCCTGCTAAGAACCCTGAAAGTGTATAGGGCTGCACTGTATTATCCTGAGGCTACAAATGAGACCAAGCATCCAAGGAGTGGTAAACAGCTGGAATTAACCCCTCTATTTCTATCCATGGCCCTGCGCTCTTTTCTTAATGGAAAGCATGTGTACCTGGTAGCCACCGCACAAGATGAGCAGAATCCACTTAATGTTCTTGCTGCAAAGTCTGCTGCCCCAGACAATTCAGGGAGATAAATGGCAGGACAATGGGGCAGCCTGCCTCTAAGACTTCTCATTTAATATGGCAGCTCGAACACACACATTCTCCTGTTTCCTCCTAGACATTCAATAAAATGACTTTTTAAAGGGTAAATCTGCTAGAGTGGAAAAAATAGTAACAAAAATGTGGAAGCCAGAAAATAAAAAGATAGACAGTAACTGACTTTAGGCTCGGGAAACAGAATCCTAAGTTGGCGTTTATGAGAACCAAGAAGCCTCCAGGTTTCCTTCCAGAAGGCCTAGGAATTGCAACCTGTGATAACTCTGGAAACAAGGATCCAAAAAGCCGGAAGCCTGGTTGAAATCTCCTGCACAAGCCTTCCTGCTTGCCGCTCCCCGCCGTGCACCAGGCTGGCAGCCAGAGCTTGCTCTCTTGCAAGGGGAGAGCAAATGTGTGCCGAATACCAGACACATAGATTGCTGAGGGAAGGGGCAGCTTCCTGAAAACAGGAATTTGATGCAAGTTAACAAAATGAACCTTAAACTACTTGTCTTTTTTCTTAAATCAGTTTCCAAAACATGGTTTAGGAAAGGATTGGCAGGAAAATTCACCAGTTTTGGGGATCAGATATCTCCAGCTTATTCACCTGATTGGGAAACCCACAGTCACCAAGTCACAAAAAGAACTTTTTAGGGTCCCACACTTAAAACTGATAAGTCATGGCCTGGGGAGACGGCTCAGTGGTTGAGAATGCATAGTGCAAGGACCAAGTTCATTTCCAGTACCTACTTTGGGTAGCTTACAACCACCTTTACCTCCAGTTCCAGGAAATCCAGCATCAGAATCTGGCCTCTTCAGGCATTTGAGCCCGTGTATGTATGTGCACGCACACACACACACACACACACACACACACACACAATTTAAAAAAAAAGCCATTTTTAAAAATCATCAACCCACCATTTGTATGAAAGACCGGCACATACACCACACTACACATATGATATCTCTCTCTCTCTCTCTCTCTCACACACACACACACACACACACGTGCACACACACGAAAAATAGCATCTTGGAGGACAACAGCCACAGTGGAAGCTCTGAGAGATAACTGCGAAAGTTGCATCCTGAAGTAAATCCAGGATGTTCTTTTCATTTTTAACTCAGAGAGATTTTAACACATTAAAGGTTTTGGGAAATCAGTCTGAGATTATGTCCCAGGAAGTATAAGATCACGAAGGAATAGAAAATAAGACAGAAACCAAGGACCAGTTTAGGAGATTTACATGCAAATAACAGGAAACTCTAGAAAGAAAAACCATTTCCTGCAAGCTAAAAGAACAGTGCCTTTTAGATAGAAGGGGGCTGTGAGATTTCATCAATGAATGACCATAAAGCATGTTAGCACATCATTGTGAACCTGCAGAGCATCTACAGAAGAGAGGGATGCAAAAAGTGTCTGGAGAGGGCATTAAAAAACGGAAGCAGAAGTAAAAGCAGGTCTTGAGAAGGGTACAAAATTCAAGATGATATCAAACATTTTAACAACATTGGACATAAGACAACCCCCAAGCAAAGACTTTTGTCTTAGATTCTATGCCATAAAGAACTTCTCAGAAATAATGAATAGAGGCCTTCCAAAGACTAAGAGGGGAAATGAAGAGAAAGATGCTAGGCTTAGGAAATAGGAAATCCAACCTTGAGTGGGAGTGAGCCGGGACAGCCAAGGTGGTGATGCAGGGTGGTTGCTGTGCAACAGATCTGTGGAACCCCCAGGTCCACTAGAGGGATTCTGTAGCTAGTACTAGGTTTCCTGTGTAAAGCAATTGATAGGTTAGGTGTGTTCATACACACACACATGCCACAGCTCTCACATCAATAAGAGCCAGTTATGAGTGACCATGGTCCAGGAACATGGATCCAGGCTTCTCCAAATACCACATTCCAACATGGTAGCAGTTTCATGATGACTCAAAACACTTTTTGTCCCTTTTTTTAAAAAACATGTATGGTGTTTTGGCTGTATTGTGTAGTACCTCTGGAAGCCAGAAGGGGGCGTTAGAGTCTTTGGAACAGGAGCCACAGACTTCTGTGAGCCACCATGTTGATATTGGGAGTTGAGCCATAGTCCTCTAAAACCTTCCTAATGCTGAGACCCTTTCATACAGTTCCCTGTGTTGTGGTGACCCCAAAACATAAAATTACTATTTTTGTTGCTACTTCATAACTGACCATAATTTTGCTACGGTTAATGAATTGTAATGTAAATATCAGTGTTTTCCAATGGTCTTAGGTGACCCCTGTGAAAGGGTCATTCAGCTCCAAAGGGGTCGGGACCCAAAGGTTGAGAACCACTCACTAGAGGAGCAGCCAGTGCTCTCTGCCAGTGAGCCAGCTCTCCAGTTAGACAGCTGCAGTAGGCAAGAAGGGTGATGAGCAGCAGCTCCTCTGCCACAGTGGGAGGACAGTGGGCAATTCCGAAAAAGGACAAACAAAAGCAAGTAGTATATATTAAGTGCTAGGAGGTACCCAAAGATCCGATCTCTCTGAAATCAGGGGAAATGGTTGCTCCTAGGAGAGTCAGAGAATGTTACCCTCATCGGGCTTCACGCAGCTGTTAGGCTCTTTAAGTTGCTCTGGGGGGTGGGGGTGGGGTGGGAAGGAATTCCAAGAACTCGCTGGTGAGAGCCAGGGCCACGAGCTGAAGTTACCCATGCACTTTAAGACTGAGCTGTAAGAGAAAGGGTTCTTTCAAGTATTTGAGCCATGCAACAGATGGCCTGGGCCCGCGGAACCTCTCTGTAGCCGCCTCTCGGCTTTGGAGCCTCTGCAGCGATGGAGGCTCAGATGCAGGGGTGACATTTCAAAAGCCTGTGACCTGACTTTTTTCTCAGCAGGAAAACTGCGGGATGAGCCATTTATTGAAAAATCTAATTCTGAACATTTTGGTCAACCACAAAGCAGAGGGGGCAGCAGAGGTGCCATCCGGATGGGTTTGGGTCACACGCTGGCATCCCAAGGTCCCTTTGTGGGCTAAGTTATAATGCAGCCCCGGGTCTTCAAAGCAAAGCCGCATGGTGCCTGTCTGAGAAGCCAGATAGGATTGATTCTCTTTTCTCCTGCTCTCCCAGACGGCTGGGATTCAGTCCAGGGGGCGGGTGGTAGTGCAGCCCGCCAGTCCTCTACAAGCTGCAAATGCACACAGCGTCCCCCCCCTCCCCAACCAGCTGCCTGGCACCCTGTGGCGGGACAGCAGTGGTCCCGATCAGAGATGAGGTCGAAGGCACGTGGCCAGCTCAGAAGGCTGTAGATCTGCCGGCCCTCTCTGTGCGGTGGTTCTAAGCACTGGCTGTGCAGCCAAAGGGAACAACATTCAAACATCCAAGTTGCCGTTCACCCGGTGTGTGTGGCCCAGAGTACATGACTTCGCCTCCTGGAACCTCCTTTCTTTTTTCTGTAAAATGTACGCGTGAGCCTGCATTTTTGGAGTTGCAGCAAACATCCTGTGAGTTGCTCTACATGTATAATTGATCCCCGTGGCAATCAGTTCCTGCAGATAATTGTTACTTTCTTGCCTTAAAACTTCCATAGCCTGCGTCTCCTTTCAGGTCCACTTCATTCCTGCCTGGCCACTCGCTCTCTTTCTGCTGTAGCTCATCTCATATTTAGCCACCAGAGAGCCCCCCCAATACTGCCTTTATCGCTGCCCATCCCTGCCGTGGTGTACTCTGTGTTATAGGTTAAAACTCGCTAGCCTGTTATTTAACACATTGCACGGAGGCCTCTTGCCTTTGGTCTACTGTGTCCAGGGGGAACTTTCCTCTTCCACCTTTGTGGCTGCTGCCTCTGCCTGCTGTTTACTGTCACGGCCCCCTCCCCCAAAATCCCTCCTAAAAAGTATCACTTAAGAATTGAGTTGAAATAAAACCCACTGTCTTCAAAAGCTTCCCATGACACTTGCACCGTAAGCAGCCCTCAGGCTCCAGCCAACTCAGGCCTCATGCAGTTTTGAATCTGGCTCCCTGGCCAGCAAAGCCCCTGTGTACTGTGGGAAAGGACTTCAGGATTTGGAGAACTAATAGACTTGGATTCCAGTCCCACCTCTGCAGCTTGCCTGCTGAGAGATCCTGTCTTGATATTTTTTGCTCAGTGTGGTAATTAACTTATAAGAGGGGGAATTGTAAACTGTGAATGTTGTCATAAAGAGGTAACACCAGAAGTTAGTATAAAGTAACTCACACATGGAGCTGGAGAGACGGCTCGGTGGTTATGCTGCTCATTCAGAGAACCTGCGTTCAGTTCCCAGTACCCACATAGCAGTTCAGAACTGCCTATCACTGCAGCTCCAGGGATCCAGTGGTCTTTATAGGCCTATGGGAGCAGCAGGCATGCTTGTGTGGTACACAGACTTATATACAAATAAAATAATAACGATGATAAAAATCAAGAGTCTAGCTTGACTTTTCAAAAATAATTCACATACATCACTAAGTATCGTATCTGGCTTTAGCTGCTTAAATATTGTATTTTTTTCTCGTTCTGTTGCTTTCATATGTGTAGCTTGCTGCTTCATGACATTATAACCACTTGGGCCTACATCTCTGTATCAGTCAGTATATGTCAGGTCATGTATGGTAACAAATAGGCCCAAAACTCAATAATTTTTAGGGAAAAAAAAGATGGATTTCTTACCTTGCAAGTCCATTATAGATTACTAGGGCAATCCCTTCTTGTCTTAGTTACCCAGAGAAGGGGACCACTCACAGTTCTTTTATAACCCAAACAGATCACACACCCAAGCCTACCCTGTAGTGGCACAGGGAAGTCTAATTCCAGAGAGACTCTGCAGAGAGACCGATTCAGGAACCTCTGCCCGGTTCCTTCACAAGTATCTCCTCCATGACTTTGTGCCTCCAGTGCCTTGTGTCAATGCCCAGTGTCCCTGCCAGGTGCCGTGTTCTCCGTCACATTTTTGGAGTATTGGTGATTATAGACAACCTGTTATCCAGGGGTTCGTGGTTCCCGCACTGCTCCCCATCACCTTGGCCAGAGATCTAGCATGATCCGATCCCCCATTGTCTTCCGGCTCAGCCACACCCTTAAGCCAGAAGAACAAAGGACTCTGTAGCCTGTCTCAGCTTGAGTATCTTCAGCTCTCTAAGGTGGTGTCGTTGTTGATATAGGGAGTGATGGACTTGTTCACTCTGTAGATAATGTCAAGATCTATGTGTGATGAGCACGGTTTCGCATACAGTAATGGTAACCAAGGTGACATGGACCCTGCTGATCAGATTCCATAGAAAAGGCAGGAAGCTGAAGGGATTGAGAGTGGAGTTGAGAGCAGAGCACACAGCTGAGTTTGTGTCTCTTCCCGGCAGTGCTGGGCAAGCACCGCACGCACTCTTTGCCCCAGTCTCTCCCAACTGTAAAGTAGAGCACCGATATTTCTGTAATAGGCTCGCTCACTGCAATGAGGAAGACAGAGGAGCCGCATAAAGAATGATGTTGGTGTGTGGACTGTCCGTGTTGGCACACTTGTAGCATCTTCACTGTTACCCACGTTCACAATAGCAGTAGGTTTTAGAATAAGCTAATTCATATTTTCCTACGAGAGTCCTCTTAAAACAGGCTATTTGTGTCTCACATTAGTCTAGAAACCCTACTTCTGTGGACTCAGGGCACCCTGTGAAGACTGCCAATTCCAGTCACACCTGGCCACTGTTTGTCACTGTGCAGGGCCTGGCTAATCCCTTGTTATTGACCATTTGTGTTGTTCCCACTGATCCTCTATTGCTGTCCCCTGAAGTCACAGCATCTAATCCCTTTCGAACATTCAAGGAGCTTTTCATTAGGAAGGCTCAGAGGCTGGGAAGAATAACTGAATAGAAAGTGAACATTGTCAAGCAGAGAGAAAATGACTAATGAGCCTGAAAGCCAGACTGAAGGACAACAAAGCAGCTGCAGGTGTGATGCGCTCAACCAGAGCCTGTGTGTGTCAAGGGCCAGATCTTGGGTCACTGGGTTTTGGGGGGAGGGGATGGTGGCACAAATGTATGCGTGAGTCCACACATATTCCTGCGCATAAGGATGCCAAAGGTCCACCTTGGGTGACATTCCTCCTGGGCAATCCATGGTATTTTTTTTAACACAGGGTCTCTCACTGGTCTAGATCTCAACAAGGAGGCTAGTCAGTGAGTCCCAGGGGTCTTTCTGTCTCTGCCTCCCCAGCCCTAGTATTGCAAGCACACGCCACCACACCTGGCTTTTCTCATGTATGTTCTGGAGTCTGAACTCAAGTCCTCATGCTTCCCTGGCAAGTATGTTACCCACTAACCTGTTCCTAAGTCCCTCTGTACCTCCCCACCTCAGTCACCCCTACAGTGAGGTGCATAATTGGACTTGGAGGTCAAGGAGGCCATCATTCTGTTAATCCCCATCTGTGCATAAAAGTCACTGTTGTGGGTCTATATCTGAGCTGTGTCTTTAGGATTGCTCCCTTAAAGAAAAGAGACCCACTCCCTGCTCCTGGCCACCAGTCAAAGGACACCAGAAGCCAAGCCACTGTATGCCATAGTCAGCTCATCCTAACCTTTTGCAAAAATGTCCATCCCAAGGTGGGGCAGGGAACACAGCCCATCCAAAAAATTGGCCTAATTAAATCCTGACAGATTGCTGGACTGTGTTCGCAGCTGCCTGGTAGCTGGATCTTCTTGGAGACTTTGGCAGGGATAGATGCATCTGGCTTCACGGAGGTAGTTAATATCATTGGCGTGAGCCAAGAATGGTGGAAATGGTCGGAAATGTGTTCTTTTCTCACCGTAAGGCCCAAGGGAATTGGGAGAAAAATACGTCTTTCTTTCCTGGTTTTAAAATGTGTAAAGGAGTGGAAAAGGGATCCGTTCATCACCAGCCAATGGAGTATTCGTCTGTATTCCATTTGTAGGCCAAGCTGGCGATATACAGTGGCTTCTGCAGGCTTTGGAGTGGGGTGGCAGTTTAACTACATCAAACGCATAATGAAGGGAGGCCCCCCTGCACCCGTCTCGTGGGTATTCTGCCTGCCACTGGCATTACATCTGCTAATCCTGAAACAATAAGCTGTAAGGAGAGGCCGCTTGCTTTCTTGGTTGGAAATGAATGGAGAGCCCTGAATTAGGCCACTTCCATCTCCTGCTTTAACCTGGCATGGTGCCAGCATGTTGAGTTTGACCCAGGAGGATTCCTATCATGTGAAAAACTTAAATTGGGTCTGTCTGCCAGTGCATACCGTCCTAATCCGTTAAATATTTCCAGATAACAATGCCCGTGGGGCCTGTTAGCTCCACAGACAGTCACATTCTGCTAAATCCATGCAAATAGAGCCACTTCTGGCAGTTTGTTTTTGTTTTTGTTTTTTAAAAGGCAGAAATGATAACGTCCCATTCTTGCCTGACTCTACCCAAATCCTTCACATGGCACACAAAGTGCCTAGCATGTCTTAACCATTACTCTACCGCTCTCCAGGGCCTGGCTCTCTTGATATAAGATCAGAAGGATTTTCGCATGAAGAATTGTCTTTCTCTTTGATTAACTACTTATGTGGAATCAGAAACCCTGTCTGTATCCAGCTATGAAAATTTGAGCCCCAAAGACAATGGCCTTGAACCCTGCCGGTCTTTGCAGCCTTCTGCACTCAAGAAAATTAAAACACGGGGACTTGAATGAATGGGGCTTCCCTTCCCCCTTAGGGGAAGCACTGCTGTCTGTCTGTATTAGAACATTTTTCAAAAAAAAATTATTTTATTCCTCAGGGAGTGATTTTTTTTTCTCACTTCCCACAATCCAGAAGTGGAGATAACTTTCTCAGAATTATAAAAAAGGATGCACAAACAATCTTTTATTCAATAGGTATGTCTCAGGCATCCCTGAATGCTAGGTTTACCTGCTTGATTAAGCATCCTCCTGGTGAGTGTCAACTCAGAGGCCCTCTTCCTGGGCACCATTCCAGGCTTTCTGTGTGAGCTGTGCTGAGGATACAGTCTTTCTGTGTGAGAATTCTCCCCATCAGAGACATGGAGACCACAGCCTTCTTACTGCATCTGGAGTTCTTAGTATCTGGGGTTTTCAAATAAATTAGTTACCCCCACTGCTGTCTGATGGGGAACCTCCTTCAGCCAATGACCTTTAAGAGGCTGGACAAGGTTAGGGCGTGACCTTTGGGTACCCAGAGAAAAACTGCAGGCCCCTCCAGCTCTCCTTCTCTTGTTCCCAATTACATACCTTGAGGTTGGACTTCTCATTCCTGTTCCGTGAGTTTTCCCCTTACAATAAAAATAAATAAATAACTGGAATTTTTTGGAGTTAGCTTAAGATTATTCGACTCGCGTCCTCACCCCCTTTTACACGTTCAGCTACATGCTGTCCTTGTTACTGTTGCTACAGTTGAGGGCATTACTGTTATTGTCATTATTGCTATAAAACAAAGCTGTTGCTCAGAGCGAATCCATCCCCACCAGGATCCCTGTGCTGTGGAAGGTAGACACTAGTAGACGATTGTGGTCATGATCCTTGGGCTGTGGAAGGTAGACACTAGTAGACAATTGTGGTCACAATCCTTGTGCTGTGGAAGGTAGATGCTAGTAGACGATTGTAGTGAGTAGATGGTGGGCTGTGAGGAAACCAAACTCACTCTCCGGGAGAGGAATTTTCCTCATCAAGAATGTCAGGGAAGGCTTCCTGTGGAGCAGATGATAGACCGGAGATGGATGGAAGAAGAGGCATTGATTCATTATACAATAATTAATACAGAAAGTGTCTCTAGCTTAGCCCTCTCCTGACCACCATTATCATTTTAATGTGTAGCCTTCTGACATCTTTGTGTGTGTGTGTATGTGAACAAAAGATATGTGCACACAGTCACGCGCACATTTTTCTCCTAAGAAAATGGTGCCCTGCTTTCACTGAATGTATATATTCTTCGTAGTGGGAGCTCTTTCACCAAGCAGTACCCTGCTGACATTTTTCAGTATCACAAATCAAGACCGACTTCTTAGAGCTGAGAGTGACATGAGCCTTCCAGCTGCTTGGTCTTGTCGTCCATCACTCCTGCTTTCTGAGTCAGAGTGGCTCTGCCCTCAGAGGCAGACCCTTAGGACTCCCGCCTGACTGTCTGTCTGTCTGCAGGGCTGCTTCCCAGCAACTAGCCTCCCTGCAGTATGTTCTTATCTTGGGCACTGGTCCCATAAGCTCTGTGGCTCATCTGGAATGTGTTTACACATGTGAAGGAAATGAATACACAGCTACACCACCTAACTCTTAAAATACCTCTCATGTTTCTTTTACCTGAACACTGAAGGAGCCCTGTGCTCCAAGGATCAGAAAGGCCCCCACATTTCAAGAGCTTCTTAGAAGATTTGTTTGTCCTCGTATTACTGAAGGCTCAGATCAGTAAAGTCACCTTTAAAGGAGATGTTTTTATGGACTCAAAACAGGAAAGAAAAAAAATCAATGATTTTGTGCTGTGTGAATTGCTTTGCAGCGTGTTCTCCTCAGTGACTCGGTAACTGGCAGGTTCATTCTTCAGCTTTGTGATCTGATTGACGGCATCTCTACGCTCTCAGTGAGGGCTCCATTAGCATACTGCTTGGCTAGCAGATGCTTTGGTTCCTACTCTATGGCCACACTCTGGCTCATTCCAACTGCTTTGCAGCAGATGCCTAGTGTATGCTGACTTAACTTTTTCACCGTAGCTCCTCCAGTTTTCTGTGTGCCCTGTGCCATGGGTGTCTTCTCCATTTTGACTTGGTTTCCAAGTTTTCCTTTTCCCTCTCATAGATTGACCCTGAGTCAGTCCAAGCTGTAGGAGTTGATAATCAAGGTCATTTGGCAAAGCTGCCAAAAGCCACCTTAGTCTGTTCCCAAGGACTTACCACATAGCACAGGCTGAGTGGCTTGTGCATCAGGAGTTCATTTCTCATAGATCTAGAAGCTGGAAGTTCAAGATCAAGGTGTCTGCCAGTTTGGTCCCTGGTGAAGATTTAGTTGCTTTGTAGACGGCCACTTTTTCTCTGTTTCTTCACTGGGTAGAGCTGGATTAAGCTCTTTAATGGTTCTTCTAAGAATACTAATCCCACTATGAGGGTCCCCAGCTTCTAACTCCATCTAAACTATATCACCTCCCCAAAGCCCTGCTACGTTAGCACCAGAGCCTTGGCATGTGAATCTGGGGATGATTCAAACACTTAGTCCATAACAAGCAGCTCTCAGGACTGAGGATTAAGAAGAGTGTGTCACCAAGAGACTGTGTGGCTGGCAGGAGATAACATCTGACTGGCACAATCATGGCACAGCAGGATAATGGGAAGGGATCACCGTGTCATGGGAAGAGACCATTTGGTACTACATGCCTGCTCAGCCACTAACAGTGGATTTGAAAGACTTTTCAAATTCTCTCCCTCCGTGCCTATTCTTCTCTGTCCAGCTGTGGTGCTGAAGAGATGGCTCAGCAGTTAAGAGCACTTACTGCCCTTGCAGAGGGCCCAGCACCCATGTAGCGCCACACAACCACCTGTAACTCCAAGACCAGGGATCCAAAGCCCTGTCTGCCTTCCTGGAGCAGCCATATGCAGGTGCACATTCATACACAAGCATATACATGCACACAGACACACATGTATTCAAAAAAAATAATAATGTAGTAAGAAGGGTCACTTGTTGCTTCCCAGCTGCCCAGCTAGCTTAGACCCAAAATAATCACACAGAAACTATATTA
>LOJH01031611.1:359-16060 GCA_001685095.1 Ellobius talpinus
GAGCCTGGGTGCAAGCTGGGATGGGATAGGAAGAGAGAGGTAGTAGCAGGGGAGTGAAGCCCTGCAGAATGACTGGAGAGGTTAGGGGTTTGAGGAATGTTTGTGCTCCCTTTCCGTGGCTTCTGCTGGTGGGTCAGGAACACACTCACCCCTCCGATGGATCTTCTGGTGGCTCATTTGTTTTCTATCTAGGTTTCCCTCAGGGATGCTTAAAATTCCAGTTCCATCATAGTTTTAACCAAGATAGTTTTTTTGCTCTCTTTTTTATTTTAGACATTCTAGAAAGTATAATGTGGGATCACATTCTGGTTTTGATTTGTACTTCCTTTGTGATTAATTATTTTGAGTCTCTTCATTAAAATATTGTCCATTTGTGTGTCTTCATTGAAGAATGTTTATTCAAATTCTTTGTCCAGTTTTAGTTAGAATTATTGGTCTTTTTATTATTTAGCAGTGTTGTAAAAATTTTCAAATATTTCTGAAAGAAACATTCGTCAGATATGATTTATTAACAATAATTATTACTATATTTTAACACCCAAAAAGTAATTCAGTTTTAAACACTGCAGACTGATGAAGGTCATTAATTAATAGTATAAAACTGAGTGCTGTAGCAGAATATTTGTTTAACTATATAAATATATGTTTAATTTGTATAATTATGTAAAGATTGTGTTGCTCTTGTTTAATTATGTAAAGATGTGTTGCTGCTTTACCTTGCCTGCCCAAGGTACCTGAATGGCCTAATAAAAAGCTAAATGGCCATTAGTGAGACATGAGGTATAGGCAGGACTTCCTGCCAGGGAGAGTAGGTAGGAAGGGGAATTTAGGCTAGGAAGAAGAAAGAAAAAGAGATGCCAAGGAGAACCAGAGGCCAGCCACACAGACACAGAGGGAACAGGAAAATAGGGCTTACAGAAAGGTTAAAAATAACCCTGAGGAAAAATGTAGATGAATAGAAATGGGTTAAATTTAAATTAAGTTAAAAGTGCTAGTGGGACAAGCCAAAGTTAAGGCTGAAAATTCATAATTAATAACAGGTCTCTGAATCTTTTTTCGGGAGCTGGTTGGTGGCCCCTTAAAATTTCCAACTACAGAGTGCATTCGTGTGTGCTGTCTTAATTCTGCACAAACTGTGCCTGTGTTTTATAGGCTAATCAAGGCTTTTGTAATGCTTTCCAAATTGACCTGACATGTGGCTAAGGGTACCTTGATTTAGTAAGTTACATTTCTAGTCACTATGACCATATACTTGACCAAAAGCAATATACAGGGGACAGATTTATTTCAGCTCATGGTTTGAGAGGGAAGAGTCTGTGTGGTAGGAAGGCATGTCAGAATTTGATTAATCATCCAAGAAGCAGAGAAAATGAAATGCTGGGGCAGTTCTCAGCTCTCTCTCTCTTTTCCTTTTTTAATCAGAACCAGCCTCAACCCACTGGGGATGTCTCCCTAATGCTCCATGCATTTCTTATTCTACCTGAGTTGACAATCAAAATTAATAGTTATACTGATAAAATAGTTTGGCAAACATGGGCTGTTCTTATAAACAACCCAACTTTTTTTTTAATCTCAATTTCTTTTTGGATAAATTTGCATAAATAAGCTTCTTTAAAAATGAGAAAATGAGAGGAATATTTTAAGGAGACATTTGTAAAGTTACAAGGCCATTCACATGAATAGAAAAAAGCAAGTAGGTGTTTTTATTAATTCTTTCTTATGTGAAGCATGGGATATGAATAAAGAAAAGCAGTTCATTACTGTACAATGTCCAGGCTCTCTCTACTTCTCTGAACCTTCAATGTGTTTCATAGCACACCATCAGCCTGGTACTGGGCAGGCCTTTTGGCCTTAGCTGGGCATGCAGATGTAACAGGAATCCAGAAGGCACAACTGAATATCACAGTAAAGCTGTCTTTGCTATTACAGGTCAACCTGGGTTGATGTGGGTTGGGGAGGGAATGAGTGGGCATGAAAATTTAGCAGTGTTCTTCTCTGTAAGTTGAAACAAACATAAAACACTTTCTACTAGAGATTGGTAGTTCTCAGAATGCCTTGGAAGGGCTGTAGTCCAGGCTGGGGGAATGGATAGGGTTGGAACTGAAGGAAGGCAAGTAGTGGAGATGGTATCTGGCAGTGCTCTCTGCCTGGCAGGAGCCTCAACATTGACTGTTGCTGCCACTTTCCTGGGAAAGTCAGATGCTTTGGGCCTTTTAGTGTGTAGTGAGTCACATTTTCTGGGTAAATTTTGCCCAAACCACCTTCCTCCTTCTGGTCAACTCAAAAAGCAAGGGGAAATCCAATCTCCTTTGTCTTCCCTGAGAGGAAACATTAGCAGACAAGACAGGAATATTGATCCAGTTTGAGGAGTCCTCAAAGGACTCAGCAATAAAAGAGCTGGATGAAGATAAAAAGATTTGGGGCTTTATAGGTGGTAACTGTAAACATGGAACATTCTTCTGTAATGGCATCTGTGTATTTGACGTTCTTAGGCTTGGTGTAGGACAAGCCTAACATTTTTTGTAGTCTTACTTTACTCTATTTTTTTCTTCCCCAGGGCCTATAAACTTCCACAAGTTGGCAATCCATTGTTCTATAGAGCAGCTTTCCTTTTTGGTACAGGAAAACCTTTTTTAGGAGATAGTGTACTGAGTTGTGGTTTCAGGACTCCCCTGGGCCAAGTCTTCTCTTCCTTATTTGCTACTTTGATCAAAGCCTGTTGGGTTTGCTTGTGCTGTCCACACTCAGAACAATGTCCAGAAAGTTCTGTGTGTCCTTTGGCTCAAGAAGATGTGTGGTGCTTTCACTTTTTCCCCTGGATAATTGCTACTTAATTATCCAGAACTTAGTTCAACTGTCAGTTTGTCTCTGAAGTCTCTCTCTTCTTAAGTATGCTTGCTTCTCTAAATGTTGTGCTTGTGTGTGTGTGTGTGTGCGCACATGCGCGTGCGCACACGCGTGTGTGTTCATGGATGCATGGATGTGCACATGTGTACATGAGGGCTTTCCTTTTTTGCATTAGTATTTGTCTGCCTTATGCTACTCACCAACAGAATACATGACTTTTAAAGCACTTGCAATTTAGGGATATTGAATACAAGCATTATAATAGAAGACATTTGTATCTATTGGATTGCCCTTGACTTTTCTTAGATACAACAACTGAAATTTCTACTTGCTCTCCCCATTGGGTGAGTCTGCCTAGGGTTGCTTGCCAGCTTCCCTACTCTCAATCTGTTTCAGACTGTGCAAGCATCAGATTAATTTGGCAGTCCAAGGACAATCCCCCCTCCAGGTAGCTCCTAATTCTTCCTTTCTGCTTCCTTGTAAACATTTGCACTTGCTGACACAACTTCTAGTTAGCATTTATTTATCTTTCTTTACCAAATTAAGCTAGCCATTGCCTAATTTGCATACAAGATTCACTATTGGGGAAGTGTTCACAAATCACAATAATTAATACTTACTCTCACTCAATATCACCTATCTACAAAGCAATTTAAATTTATTAACGAAGTCAACTAATTGGTAAACAAGCACATACCACGGTGGTGCTGACAGAGAGTGGAAAATTGGGATGTGGTGGAGCTGAGTGATTTGTCTAAGCCATTCTGCAAATGAGTTGCAGAAAGAGTGTCTGTACTAGGCAGTTGTTGGCTCTCAGCCCCACATCCAGACTACTGGCACAGATCAGGCTACACAGACAGCAGAGGGCAATTAGCTATGCAAATCAAGTAATTACAGGCGTAAATATTCATTGCCTCTCGCCATGTCTGCTGGCCAGAGATGGCCCATTTAAAGCCAGGTCCTGAAGGGCTGTATTAAGCTCAGCAGGACTTGGTGGTTCCACCTGGATAGGAGAATCAATTATTATTATTTAGTCAATCTTTTTTACAAGTGGGCTAAATAAAGAATATCTGCGCCTTCAGATCCAGTGTTGTTATGAGACTCTCATCATTTTGCTGTGAAATATCTGTCTCATTGAGAAAAAAATGAGTAGCAAGTTCATCAACCCACAGGCCATTTAAATGAAACAGTTGTTAAGCCTTTCCATGATAGATATTTGAATGAATGGGAAAAAACATGTTCTTTCTTTAGGAGAGTATTAAGGAGGGATGGTATGTTCCAGGGATGTTAAAACTCTTTGTTTCTCAAGAAAGCTCTGCGAAGTGTCATTATTTTTAATTTATGAATGGAAGCCAAGGCAAACTCAGAGACTTGCCAAGAACTCAAGGTGGAAAGGAACCCCTGAAGATCGAGACTTGAATGTGTGAAGCCTTAGATCTCAGACATAACAATAAGTGCCTTCTGAATGCAGAGAAGTGTACATGGCCAGGGACACCAGGTAAAAACACCCGTGGGTGCAGCACTGCCTTAGCCTTGCCTTCGAACTAGAGCACAGTTTCAGGTACTGGCTAAGAAATGTCACTGTTCCTGAGACCACACACCTTGAGTCATCCCTTTCAAGGGAGGAGGTCCAGGCCAAAGAGATGGTCCAAACTACTGTGCTCATGAACCTGCCAGCAATGCAATCTTCTGCCTCACTCTGTGGAAGAAGGCCACTCAATTACACTCATGAGCTGGCAAAACCAGGGCTATCTTCTGATCGTGGAGTCTCCAGAAGGTTGGCTACTGCTTGTCTGTGACAGATATGACGAAAAGACAGAAAAGTCACCATGGCATGCAGAAACTTTGGGCACTGTAAGTGAGTCCCTTTCCTCTGTGGAGTGGCCTGGCATTAAGACAGAAGGCTACCACTGTAGAGACAGAGTGTTTAAGTGATAAGAGAGGCAAGAAAGAACAGAGAAAAAAATGAAGACAAAATAATGGCTGCAACAACATGCTTTTCAGTGAGGATGCTCAGTGCTGAGGAGGGTAGGCCATGTGATACAGCCAAGGGCTCAGAGGTCAGAGTAAGGGGACCATTCCGGCCTGCCTGCATGCCTGGGTCTGCAGCTCACTGGCCATGTGCTTTGGGAAAAGTCAGTAAGGCCTCCAGTATTATTTTTCTTTGTGAAATAGGGACAGCAAGAGTGACTTCTGTAAGTTATTTCTTGGCAGTTCAAAGAACTAATAAATAGTGCCTGGTCCATGACAACCCCTCTTAGAAACTTCATTATCATTGGGCTCAGGAACCACCATGTCCTTAATTCACACGAAGTCACTCTGCTTCCATGGGGATTCTTAATCAACACCTGCTCCTCCTTAAGAGATCAAAAAGGTAAAACAAAAATTAGTTCTACCGAATTTCAACCTGGGGAAACCAATGAATTTACTGGACTTACTTATCCAGGAAGAGTATGAGGGAGGTGCTTACTGACAGGCGTATGGGTGGCACCGAAACAGTCACACTGGAAAGCCTTCACACATGATGGCTGATGACTTCCCCATAGCTGGGTAGACAGAAGCCTCATCAATTAACCTCCCCAGGCCAATGTGCTGTGTACTCTAGCATCCCCCAGAGAACCTCAGACCCAGAGGCCATGTGCATTTTAGGGCAGAACTGTATACAAATGGATTGGAGGAGTCTGAGGGAGTGTCAGCAGACAATAGGCCCAGTCTCAAAGTCTCTTCCAGGAAGTCACAGCTGATCTGATGAAAATGGCTGCTGTTTTGCTGGGATGGGAGATTATGGCTTGTTACTGCATTACCAAAACTTGGTATGTGGTTGTTGTTTGGCATGTATTTTTTAAAGCCTATAGAGTTCACTGAGGAAAATATACATAAACTAGGCTGAATTTCAGGATACTGGTGGCATTTCTAACAGTCTCATCTTTGTTTATTCCTTCAAGCATAGCTTTAGAGGGAACCAAAAACTTCTCTGCATTGTATCCCACCTCTATAGCTTTAAATTGTTCTTCTCCAGTGAATCATGAGGGTGGGGGTGACCACTTGGAAAGGGTCCAGAAGCCCTGATTCTTTCTGGCGTTTATGAATGAGCTTATCTTCCCATATCACACTGTAGGGTGGGAAGGAGGCAGCAGCCAAGTAAGAAACAAACCAGAGACTCTTGGGAAGGAACCACATTGATCATCTAGGAAGAAAGGGAAGCTGGATAGGTCTAAGCATCTCTTTGTAGCTATTTTCTTTGGGTGTGGATGTTATGTATGGACTCTGAAGTTGCTGGGTTGGTTTAAAGATGGAGAATATGAGGAGATAGATCATCAGCACTTCTGGTCCATGCCTGCTCCAGCCTCAGTGGAACCTGGAGTGAATCTGATGGGTTTTCAGGGACTCTATGAAAACATTTGAAGCCTGGAAAAAAGTGACATTTAAATAAAATAATGCCAGATGCTGTGGGAGTTCCTTCAGATCCTTCAACCTTTAAGATACCAGCCCACTTGGGTGTGGTCTCTTATACTATATCTCTCTCTTGCTTCTGGATCTTGCTTCTAGCTGCTAGACTCTGTTCCTCTTCCATGTTTGTGCAGAGGACTGTGATCTAGGCTAGTGACCTGTGAGTATCCACTAAATAAATAAATAACCCTTTATTATACGCAGTTCTGAACTAATGTAGGATTATTTTGTATCTTCTTCCATCACCCAGAAATAAATAAAAGCAGGCAAACATGTGTCTTAGTGAGAACATTATCTCTCACAGTGGAGAACAGAGTGTCTCCTTTGATCTTTCCTCTGCAGATTATTTTTTTGTTATTAAGAAGATAAATAGTAGACAATCAACACTTCAATCTGGATAATGTGGAAGGCAGCCTATTAATTAGCTAGTTGAACATCAAATTGTAAAATACTCAACACACACAAACAAAACCTGGGAGTATGGGACGTTTTCTCATCACTGTGGCCTTCACTGGGTTTCCTCTCATTTCTAGGAAGCCTGTCTTTGAAATGTAGGTCGCTCTGCACATTCATGGACAAACAGGAAATTCATGAAGACTTTTCTGACTTAACAAACTTTTATAAATTCTCTGTGCATGGCCCATTGACCTTCAGCATCAATTGCCTATATCATCATCATCATCATCATTATTAAATTATTTGAGGAAATCTAATTTCTTTTTTTAACATGAAAAAATAATAAGATAAAACCAAAACTATCACATTGAGGCTGGACAGGCAAACCAACAGAAGGAAAATAGCCCCAAGAGTAGGCACAAGAATCAGACTCACTCCTTCATACACTCAGGAGTACCACAAAATTACCAAGCTGAAAGCTATAATAAATATGCAGACCTGTTATAGACCTGAACTCTGTAGGCTCTGTTCTTACTGCTTCAGTCCTTGTTTATGTATTATGGGTGCAGTGTTCTCTCTACATGTACACCCATGTGCCAGAAGAGGACACCCAATCTCATTATAGATGGTTGTGAACCACCATGTAGTTGCTGGGATTTGAACTCAGGAATCCTGGAAGAGCAGCATGACCTCTGAGCCGTCTCAGCAGCCTCTACTTCAGTCATTATGAGTTTATATGAGCCTTACTCAGTTGTTTCAGAGGGCCTTGTTCTCATCTTGTCCTCCATGGTCTCTGGTTCTTAAACTCTTTCTGATTCCTCTTTTATGGGATTATCTGAGCTCTGAGGGGAGGGATATGATGGAGACAAATTTAGAGCTATTTAGAGCTGTGTGTTCTAAAGCTTCTCTCTCTGTATAATGCCTGGCTTGTGGGTCTCTATATGTTACCATCTGCTGCAGGAGAAAGTCTCTCTGATGATGGCTGAATATTATTAG
The DNA here is from genome assembly GCA_001685095.1 of Ellobius talpinus. NCBI lineage: Eukaryota > Metazoa > Chordata > Mammalia > Rodentia > Cricetidae > Ellobius > Ellobius talpinus. The sequence continues at coordinate 8,049 of LOJH01031611.1, forward strand.
GACTTATTTTGTCACTACATTTCTTTTTAAAAATAACACTGTTATTTGGTTTTGCCCTAGGTCCCTGGGCTAACTAGTCTCCTGTTCTCAGTCACCAAGCAGTGTTGGGTAGATACGGTTTCCATCTTGTGGAGTAGGCCTTAAGTCAAATCAATTACTTGGTTGGTTACTTCCATAAATTTTGTGTCACATTTGCCCTAGTATATTTTGCAGGCAGGATGCCACTATAGATCAAAGGGTTTATGACTGGGCTTGTGTTTACATTTCTCCTTTGGTAGCTTGCAGAGTACGTTCCTGTGCAAAGATGCTTGCATGTCTGGGTGAAGGCTCTATGTGAGCACAAGCTCAACTTCTCTAGGTTCAATGAATTGTGTAGATGTTGTCTCAGCAATGGTGCCTTACTAGGAGTTTGTGAAGAGCAACCTGTAGACTTGGAAGAGGCAGCGTGGTTTAGAACTTCCTGTGGTACTCCTTTGGCCAACACCTCAGTTATGTGTAACATAATCTTAGTCCTGAAAGCTTCATTTGGTGATAAGAGATGGCCAGTTGAGGCTCTGTCTCCCCCATTATTTGATGATTCATTTACATTGTTTTCAAATATGTATATATTTTAGGAAGCTTCCATGACATTAGGTTTTCATGTTACCCTTCGGATAGCTCTTAATTTTAGCTGTCTTTCCTCATATTTCCTCCTTCATCTTCCTCTTTCCTCCCCATCACCACTCTATTCTCCCATTGCCGTCCCCCCAGCATCCATCCATACCCATCTGTTCTATTTCTCTTTTCCAAGGAGATCTATCTATCTCTCCCCTTGTAGTCCCTTACTCTATACCTAACCTCTGTGGTTCTATGTATTATAGCTTTTATATCATTTATTTATTCCTAGTTCCATCCATTTATCTGCGAATTTCATTGTTTCTTTTTAAGTAACTCTGTAATACTCTGTTATTCTGTCGAGAGAGAACTAATTTTTGTTTGTTTGCTTGTTTTTCAATTTCCAGAAACTATAAATAGAGATTCAGTGAAAATGATAGAGCAAGTATCTTTGTGATAGGATGAAGAATCCTTTGATTATGTGTCCAAGAGGGGGGTAGTTAGATCTTGACATAGATCCTACTCTCATCTTACTCAGGAACCAACATATTGATTTCCATAGTGGCTGTGCAAACTTGCACTCACAAGCAATGGAGGAATGTTCCCCTTACTCTACATCCTCACTAGCATGACCAGTCACTTGTGTTGTTGATCTTAATCATTCTGACAGGTATGTAATGAAATATCAAAGTAGTTTTGGATTTCAGTTCCCTGATAGCTAAGGATGTTCAGCATTTCTTTTTCATCATGTTTCTTCATCATTTGTGATCCCTCTATTGAAAATCCTTTGATTAGACATATATACTCTATTTTTAATAAGATTATTTGGTTTGGTTTTTCACATCTAGTTCCATGAGTTCTTTATATGTTTTGGATACTAGCCCTATTTGTTGTGGAATTGGGAAAAATCTTTTTCCATTGTGGAGGCTGCCATTTTATCCTATTGACAGCATCCTTTACTTTACAGAAGCTTTTCAGTTTCATTAGGTCCCATTTATTAATTGTTGATCATAGTACATGCACTAACCAGGTGTTCTCTTCAGAAAGTCTTTTCCTGTGCCAGTGAGTTCAAGGCTATTCCCCACTTTCTCTTCTATTAGGATCAGTGTATCTGGTTTAAGGTTGAATCTTTGAACCATTTTGAGTTGAGTTTTGTGCAGGGCAATAAAGATGTATCTATTTGTATTCTTCTATGTGCATCTTTCCAGTTAGATCAGCACAGTTTGTTGAAGATGTTGTCTTTTTTTTCCAGTGTAATTTTCTGGTTTCATCAAAAAGCCAATATTCATAGGTGTGCATACTTATGTCTGGGTTTTCAATTCGATTCTGTTGGTCAGCATGTCATTTTGTGTGTATGCCAATACCATGTTGTTTTGTTGTTGTTTGTTTTGTTTTCATTATAGCTCTGTAGTACAATTTTAGGTCAGGATTGGTGATACTTCCAGCAGTTCTTTTATTATTGAGAATAGTTAGTTTTAGTTATCCTTTGTGTGTGTTAATGAAGTTGAAGATTGTCCTTGCAAGTTCTGTGAAGGATTATGTTGGAGATTTGATGGGGTTAGCACTGCATCTGTAGATTGTGTTTGCTAGGATGGCCAATTTTACTAGGTTAATCCTGCTGAACCATGAGCTTGGGTGATAGTTTTATCTTCTCAGATATCCTTAAATTTCTGTCTTCAATTAAAAAACATACAGGTGTTTTAATTGCTTGGCCAGAGTTACCCCAAGGTATTTTATATTATTTGAAGCTATTGTGAAAGGTGTTGTTTCCCTGATCTCTTTCTCAATCTATTTGCCATTGTATATAGAAGGGTTACTGATTTTTGTGAGTTCATTTTGTATCCAGCTACTTTGATGAAAGTGTTTATCAGTTTTAGGAGTTTCTCATTGGAATTTTTGGTATCACTTCTGTATACTATCTTAAACTCTGCAAATAACTATACTTTGACTTTTTCTTTTCTAGTTTGTATCTGCTTAATCTCCTCTGGTGATCTTATTGCTTTAGTTAAGACTTCAAGTACTATATTGGATAGGTATGGAGAAAGTGGACAACCTTGTCCTCTTCCATATTTTAGAGACATTGTTTTGAGTGTCTCTCCATTTAATTTGGTATTGATTATGGACTTGTTGTAAACTGCCTTTTAGGCATGTCATTTGTATACTTAGTGTCTCCAGAACTTTTTATCTTGAAGTGGTTCCAGATTTTGTCAAAGCCCTTTTCTGCATCTAATGAGATGATCATATATTTTCTTTTAGTTTGTTTGTATACTGGGTTACATTGGCTGATTTTCTAATGTTGAACCATTCCTGTAACTCTGGGATGAAGCCTACTTGATCTTGATGTATGATTTTTTTATGTGTTCTTGGATTTTGTTTGCAAGCATTTTATTGATATTTTTGCATCTATTTTCATGAAAGAAATTGATCTGTAACTAATTGTTGAGTATTTACATGGTTTGGATATCAGGATGACTGCGGCCTTATAAAATTAACTGGGCAATGTTCCTTCTATTTCTATTTTGTTGAACTGTCTGAGGAATACTAGCATTAACTCTTAAAGTCTGGTAGAATTCTGTGCTAAAATCTTCTGGTCTGTGTTTGTATGTGTGCGTGCGTGTGTGTTTGGGGAGGTTGGGAGAATTTTAATTACTGCTTTTATTTCACTAGGTGCTATTGTTCTGTTTAAATTGATTCTTTGATCTTTATTTAACTTTGGTAAGTGGTATGCACTTAGAAATTATCTATTTATTTTAGAGTTTTCTTTTTCATTTTGGTGGAGTACAGGTTTTTAAAGTATGTTTTTATGATTCTCTGGATTTCTTCATTGTCTGTTGTTATGTCCCTCTTTGTGTTTATGCCAATTTTGATGTTTTCTCTCAGTCTTTTAGTTAACTTAGATAAATATTTGTCAACCTTATTTATTTTCTCAAAGAACCAACACTTTTGTTGTTGTTGTTTTTCTCTTAGTGATTTCAGCCCTGAGTTTGATTATTTTTCGCCTTTTGGGTATGATTCCTTCTTTTTGTTATATATCTTTCAGTTGTGCTGTAAAGTTGCTAGTATAAAATCTCTCTAATATTTTTATGCAGGCACTTAATGCTATGAATATGCCTATTAGAACTGTGCCTCATAAGTTAGGATATGCTTTGTATTCATTTTCATTTACTATAGATAATCTTTAATTTCTTTCTTAATTTCTGTCTTGGCTCATATTTCATTCAGTATTGAGTCATTCAGTTTTCATGAGTTTGTAAGCTTTCTGTTGTTTCTTTTCATATACTCAGCTTTGATCTGTGGATATAGATGGGAAGAAGGTTATTATTAAAGTTTTCTTATATCTTTGGAGACGCAGTTCATATCTGAGTATATGTTCAATTTTGGAGGCAGCTCCATGAGGTGCAGAGAGAAAGGTAAATTTCTTTGTGTTTGGTGAAATTTTCTGTAAATATCTGTTAAGTCCGTTTGGCTTATAGTGTCAGTGAGCTCCAGCATTTCTCTGTTTTGATTTTGTCTGAATAAACTATCTGTTGTTGAAAGTAGGATATTGAAGTCTCCCACTATCAGTGTTTGAGGGTCAGCATGTGATTTTAAGCTGTGGTAGTGTTTGTGTACAAGCATAGATAGATGCCTTGAGTTTGGTGCATAAGTGTTAAAAATTGCAATGTCCCCTTTTTAAATATTTTTTGATTATTTGTGGATTTCACATCATGCATCCTGATCCCATTCATCTCCCCATCCCTTGGTGTACACTCTGCTCTTGCAACCTCCCCCAAAACAGAATAAAATGAAACTTAAAAGAAAAGCAACAACAAAGCCCAAACAGACAAACAACAACCCACTCCCCCCAAATCTCAGCTGTAGTGTGAAACAGTGAGTTACACAGTATACCCACTAGTCCACACACCTTTACTTGTAAGTGTTCATTGCAGTGGTCTTGTTTGAAGCCTCTGGCTTCTGCTACACTATCAATACTGGATCCTCAGTGGAGCTCCTCTTAGATATCCTGTTGTTGCCTTGTGTCATGGAGCTCCTGGAGCTTTGAATCTGCAGGTCCAGCTCCTTCACACACTCTAGCAGTTCATAGATGAAGAGGATGTTGGGGTTGGCTAACTCATAACCCTGATTCTCGTCCTGGGTGGTAGCTGGGCTGGTCAGCCTTCCAGTTTTCCCTCATTGTCACCATCAGGGTGAGCTCTCCAGCACTGCCCTGCTAGCTTACCCATGGCAGCAGGCCACTACATGGCTGATAACAAATGGGATGGGGATCAGCTGTTCTGCTCTTTTGCTTTCAGGGTCAGCTTACCTGTGCCCCTACCAACAGGATCACTGCTACTGTGTGCCCCAGCAGGATATAGGGCTTGCTTGCTATCCTGAGCATTACAGGCAGTGAGAGGCAGGACCAGCTCTCCAACTCTCATGACCTCAGGGCCAGCTCTCCCACCCACCATAGACAGCAAGAGGTGGGGGAGAGGGAATGACATCTCTCTCTTGCTAATCTACAATATGACAGATGAGGGGTGGGACCAGATCTCTCAGGCAAGTTCATGAAGTCAGATCACCTGCACCCCAGTCAACAGGGTCAGCTCTACTGTGCTGCCCAGGCAGACTGCAGGGTTTGCTCTCCAAATGCTGCAGTTGGTGAGGGGCAGAGCCAATTCTCCCTATTGCTGCAACCAGAAAGGGGCAGGGCCGAATCTGTGCAGTCTTATCCTTGCTACCTTTGTTGGTAACAGGAGCCATGGACATCAACACAGACCACTGCTGAGGCAGGACTATGGATCCCTTGGTAGCAGCCCAAGCTCAGATGACACCATGGACCCAGGTGGCAGCGCAAGCCATTCAGATCTGTACAGTCTGGCAGTAGCACAGCCCTTGGACACTAACATGACCCCAGGTGATGACCTAGACCCCAGGTACCCATGTGGCCCTTGGATATTAACACAGACCCATCTGTGGTTGAACCATGGATGCAGGCATGGTTCCTGACAGCACTCTGGGGCCCAGATATCACCATGGCCCCAGTTGGGAGTGTAGCCCTAGAATACCAACATGACCCCAGCTGGCAGCCCAGATGCTGGATGTCTACAGGGACCTCAAGGGCAACAGGGGTCTTGGATGCCAATGCAGATCCAGACTGTGGCAGGGCCATGGACCTAGACATGGCTCTTGTCTGCAGTTCAGGTACAGATATCACCATGGTCCCAAGTGGCTGTACAGGCCACCCAGATCTGTATGGCCCCAGTGGTAGTTTGAACCTGACCACCAATATGGCCTCAGATATTGACCCAGACTATAGGCCTCTGAGGCAACAGGAGCCACTGACTTCAACACAGAGAAAGGCTGCAGCAGGGCCAAGGACCCAGACATGGCTATGGGCAGCAGTCTGGGCCTGAATGTCACCATGATCTGGGGTGGCTGTGAAGGCCTCTTAGATCAGCATGGTCCCTTAGGCAGCACACATTTTGGACACTAACAGTCTCAGGTGGCAGCCCAGTCTTTCAATATCTGCATGGCCCTTGGTAGTTACAAGAGCCATGGTCACCAACTTAGGATGCCATGGCTGTTTCAGGACTATGGACCCTGATATGGCCTTGGCAGTAGCCCAGACCCAGACACCACCATTGTCCCCATTGTCCTGGGTGGCAAGCAGGCCACCCATATTAGTCCATTCCTTACTGCCCTCACCTCTATAGATTCATCTCTCTTCCCAGCACCATCATATACCCATTCACCATAATGGTGGCTGACAACCTGGTGCTCTTTGTTGATCAGAGTGTACTGGGGTGAAGTTATGTTTGTCTGTCCTCCTTGCATCTGAACCTCATGATGCCCTATGGCTTGTGGTTGATTTCTACCCATGCAGGCTGAGTGTCCTGGGGGTGGAGCTGTCTACAGCGTCCTCTTGGTGGATTTTTTCCTTTAATAAGTATGAGTATATAGTGTCCTTCCCTATCTCTTCTGATTAGTTTTTGTTTGAAATTTGTCTTGTCAAAGTTAAATTGACTATATACGCTTCCTTCTTAAGTCCATTTGCTTGGGATCTATTTTTTTCATCCTTTTACTGTGAAGTGTGGTCTATCCTTTATGTTAAGGTGTGTTTTTTGGAAGCAGTGGTCCACTAGAGATGGGTCAGGGATGAACTGACACTGAAGCACATGATTTGCTATGCCCTGGGGCTAAAACTTCAGGGATGTATTCTGTAATTTATAGACTAATTGTTGCTTCTCCTGTCTGCTATTAACTATGCACTATTATTTTAAAGATGAATATATCCAGTATTTTCACATTTTTAGATGCATCATCCCCATGTGTCACTTTCAGATAAGTATAATCAAGTTATAAAATGCTTTGAGATTCAAATACACCAGTATAATATAAACCACTCATCATGTCCATGATGCCATGATGCTGTGACCCCTCCCCCTTTTTTCAGGCAGCAATGGAGTGAACTGTAGTCTAATGGTACTTCTGTCATTGGGATTTACTGTTTTCTGGTTAGGAAGCATGTTTTCTCACCATTGAAAAGTGTCATTTTATTTATTTGTTTATTTTAGAGTCTGTCAGAAGACGTTCATATTTACATGGTGTGGGAAATTCTTTTGTATATGTGTTGCTTTTATTGGTTAATGAATAAAGAATCTTCTTTGGCCTGTGATAGGATGGAGTAGAGCTAGGTGGGAAAAACTAAACTGAAAGCTGGAATAAAGAAGGCATGGTCAGGAGATGCCATGTAGCTTCTGTCGGGAACAGATGAGTCGGAACCTTGCCGGTAAGCCACAGCCACATTGCGATACACAGACTAATAGAAATGGGTTATATTAAGATGTGAGAGCTAGCTGATGAGAAGCTAGAGCTAATAGTCAAACAGTAATTTAAATAATATTGTTTCTGAGTAATTATATTGGAAGCCTGGGTGGCCGGAAAATGAACAAGTGGTCTCATACACTTATGTATTGATTATAAGGATTAAACAAATCCCTAAATTTTGTTTATGTCACAATTTTATAAAATGGTTTTTATGAGTAACTTTACCCTGAAAATGCATTTTGTGGTATTTGACAGATGTTGGGCTCTCCCAGAGTTTTCTTCAACTTGCCTCTGGGATCATATCTGGTTAAGTGTAGGATCAAGGGAAAAATGAGCCAGAACAGTAGAATTTTGTAGAAAAGAGAATCTTGGGAGGCAAGGCAATGAATGAGTTTTATTTGCTTCTTCCATCTTCTTATCCTTCTCCACTTCCTTCCCCCCACCTCTATGTTCCCAACTTTGTCAGGGATCTTGTCTATTTTGACTTTCTAAGTGAATCTTAGCTTCTCTAGGATCATGAAGTATAGGCTCTATATCCTTTGTTTATAGCTAGTATCTACTTATGAGTGAGTACATACCATATTTATCTTTTTGGGTCTGGGTTACCTCAC